>CM047589.1:3021690-3043069 GCA_026184515.1 Peronosclerospora sorghi | reverse complement strand
GAAGACCTGTTGAAGAACTACGGAATGCGCTATGACCTAAGGTATACTACCCCTTTAGAAACGTAGGAAAGCTAATGTTGAAATTTGAGAGTCCTCATGATGTGATCGAAAATTGGAGTGGACCACATCGGACAATATTAGTGTATGCTACCAAGTCTTTGTTTGGAAAGTGGAAAAGCTAGATACACTAACGATCCACGTCACGGTATATTGTCCCCACACTGTTACGTTAAGCGCTACTCGTAGTCACTGCACGCTGCACTTCGCGATGGCTCTTGACCGATACTTCTTGGCGTTTCTTCGGCTTATTGTACCAGAAGCGTACAAAACCGTCGCGCTTGGCAAAGATCGTGTGGTCTCTGCCAATCCCCACGCCCGTGCCAACATGGTACTTGGTCCCGCGCTGTCGAATGATAATATTGCCAGCTACCACGCTCTCTCTACGCTAGCAAACTACAATTAGCCATTGTGATACTACGTCTACGAGTCGTCGCGAAACATGACAAAAGAAAAACGCGTACCCTCCAAACTTCTTGACACCCAAGCGCTTGGACTCTGAGTCGCGACCGTTCTTTGTGGAGCCGCCAGCTTTCTTGGAAGCCCAACGACACGGTAGAGCGTGAATTCGGTCGTTCGTTGTACCCATGCAAGCCGCCCAAGTATTGTATCGGAAGATGCGCCCTGCGCCCATTGCCATCGCCATGGCCATGTTGATGGGTTAGAACCACACAATAGTTACCAACTTTCCAGAATGCATAACATGTTGAAAACAGATCAATATAAGTTTTTAGAACTATCCACATAAAGTCTGAAGACTCGGTATAAAACTAGACAACCAACGCGGCGAGTGACCTTCCAGAACGGCGACATGACGTATGTTACGGACGGTAATGTGGTGGCCAAGCGCTCGCCCTGGAGACTCTCCATCGTTCGTGACATATTCTGGTGCCTCCTCAACTTCATCGGTCTATTGTACGTAGTGATTAATGCATGCCACGTCATGTCATCACGTGAGACTAAACTTGTATTGATCAGTGTGACGTCTCTATTCTCGGTAAGTTTTCAAGTGAGAGTTCGAGCTACGACGTCGTGTTGACACTCCACACATTAGCAGGATCCATCGACAGTGCATCACCCGTATCGCACGATGGGCCAAGGCTCCGTGTCTTCCCGTGGTCCTGGGCCCAGCCCTCGCGCTCCCCGTCGACCGATGGGAAGAGTGAACCATCGAGGACCGATTAATGTTCCATGTACGTTAGGTATCGTTAACAAAACAAGGTACAGGACGATTTTCCAACTTGATGTTGTGTGTCACTTATGTAGTCGGCGGCGGCTGCTGTGGCTAAGGGACAACACGTTAACCTCGACGTGGTTCCTGCCGTTCGCGAACTACTTGGTCCGTCGCTTCTTCGACGTGCCTTTGGGAATATTTTTCAGCTTCTTGCCCTTCTTTTTGCGTTTCCCACCTTCGGGTTCTTCGTCATCTACGAGCTTCGAACCGTTCCGGTTCCCGGCATTTTCCTCACGTCCTAATACACGCTTCAACGCATTCAAGCTTAGCTCCTTCTCGGTCGCCTCGGCACCCGTCGTGGGTAAGAAGTGGTTGCGCTTGCCTTTAATCTTTCGTTCCGACTCACCCTCGCGCATCTTGTCGAATTTTCCCATGGACGCGGTCGAGAATTGCACCTTTTCCAACGTCTTGGTCGTCCCCTCTTTCCCACGCTGTTTCGCTTTCACATCCTCGGTGCTCATGAGCTCGACTGGAATACCAGTGGGTGGACGACCAGCTACCTGTTTACCACGTCCCTGCTTTAGATTGTTTGCGTGGGCACGCAAGTTCTTGTCCACACGGGCCCGTTTCTCCTGCTTTCGTTTCGTCCACGGATCCTCCATATCACCTGCTTTCATCTCCACGGCCCAATCTTTCATCTCATCCCCCGCCCGTTGATATCCCCACGTGTGACTCCATTCCCCCGTCTGCTCGTCAAACACCTTACGGCTCTTCTTACGCTTGACAATGCCCTTCTCCTTGGCGAATTTCTCCCACGTCGTGGCAACTTTGGGTTTGGGCAACGGTTTCGCACGCGGAACGATCGTCGTTCCTTCCGGCAACAGTGCAAGCGGTCCCACATCCGACACTTCACGCGGCAACTCGAAAATGTGATTCATCAAGAGCTGCACATTCTCTCGTGCGTGCAACGCCAACTCTTTCTCATTCGTATACGTAAACGGATGTGTATCAAAGGCCGCCAAGTTTCCCAAGTCATAGACAAGATCATCTTCTTTCTGTACCCTGCTCGTGTTGCCTTCCGCGTACGCAGCGGGCGCAATCTCCGAGGCCTTGACCACCATATTGAATAGAATGACGGGTGGTTGGTGACGACGCTTACTAGGATAGGATTGGTTGAAATGTTACCAGGTATTTAGCCAGTTAGAATAAAGTTGACACTATGAATCTACAATATGGCAGTAGTAATTCAATGATGGTCAGCAGCCGATTACGAGGAATATACTAAGAACAAGGTAAACTTTGATTCGTCTTCATTTTTAGGGAATCGACTCCACGAAAGGTACCCTATCCATGGGACCATTTTGGGGTTACAACCGGTGGAAAATCCACTAGTAATCGGTGCCAGTTTGCGTTTTTCTGCCACTTGGTCGTGCGCTGTTGTAATCCAAACCGACTTTTTAGCTACATACACTATAGATACTACGAGCTCGCATCACCTATCCGGCATGGTTCTAACCCGAAAGGAATCCACTCGCAACGCTCGGTAATGTTTTCTGTGTCACTTTGTACCTGGAGGTTTTCGAAAACAAACATCCCTTGCCAAGGGATTTGCACGGTGGGTTGGTCATTACCCTCCATCCATCCCACTCGATCAAGAAACAATGCCTCTCATTCTTCTTTTGGTCGAGACATCCTCAACCACAAGGTTTCAAGGTTCTACCACCCAAGCTACAATCATGCAAGTCTCCCGAATCTTCCTTGTTGTCATGTTCATCGCTGTCCTCTTCGATACGGCGACAAGCGACTCACAAGAAATCACCGATGCTGACAATGATAACGCGACGGACGTCATCGTCGGTACGACCCACACAACCGGTTCCGTCCATGATAATGCGACGAGCACGCACTTGATTCCGACGTCCGCCAGTGCTTCACCTGTTGCCGCTGTCGGTGTCGTTTCGACGACGTTGGCGCTGGCGATTGCACTGCTCGCATAAAGACAAACAATACTGTCGTACGCGAGATCGTAGGGAATCCAGTGATACATGCATTAAAATAATACCAATTGGTGGGGATTGTACTGTGCTGTGCTGTGTTTACTTACTAGAACCAACGGGTCTGTAGAATTTCAGCGGTCGCTAAAAGTGACCGATTGAAATCAACAAAATAGGTTTGAATAAAACCTACAACCACTATATTTGCGCACCACGCTTAGGCAAATTCGAGTTAAAAAAACTACTATAATACTAGTGTAAGTACCCCGTCGTACCGACGGGGCAGAGAGTATATAAGGTCAAACTGTAGGAGCAACTACGTGACCGGGAACGTCACAGGGACGGAAAATTTTAAATAGGTAGATGCAAAGCGCTATTCCTAGCCACTTATATACTCGTTAACACTGATCTGCATGTCAATAGTGTTGGAAGGGCGCTCTTTTTGCGCTGCAGCTTGTGTCGCCATTTTGGCTTTTAAGCGACTTTTCAGTGAAAAGGTGATGTATTGTACATAACTTTAGGTTAGGTACAAAACATTGTGTATTTGCATATTATTAGTTTTAGGTGCAAACTTAATACTAATAAATCACTTCTGAATTTGATTATTGACTCACGTGTGGTTGTCACGAGTGGAGAACAGGCGCGTTACAGTGCGCGATTTGTTTTGGAGTTAATCACGTTGATTACTTGGTACGCTGTAGTGGCAGTTGGATTTGTTCTCACGTTCTGGTTTCTCGTGTCACGTGATTGTTGGTTTGAGTTGCTGACCTTACGTTTAAGTCGCATAAGAACAGTGGATGATTAAATTACGTTTGCTGTTTGATTGTTCGCTGTTACTCTAATTACTAGCTCTATCTGATTGTATTGGAATATCGCACGTTAGTACGTGGTATCTGGAACCCGTGTGGCGCAGTACGTGCAATTGGATGGACGACGAAAATATTCAAAAGGTTATGAGCCCAATTGAGGCCAGTGACTCGTCAAATCAGACAGTGAGCCCGGAAAAAAATATGATGCGATTGTTCTCACATATGATGAATCGCTTTGACGATTTGGAATCGTTGCTAAACAAGGGATAGCCGGCACGAATTGCGGCGCCGAAGTCAAAGGGAGACACCAATATGATCTTGGCTTCCCTGGATGGAAGCGACGAATAAAAAGACGATGCTAACGTCGGAAGCACGGGGAAAGTGTGTTTCAAGAATATTAGCAAGGAGGGCAAGGACGTGTTCACTAGGGCCGCGGGTGCTAACCCCGGTAACGCCTATCTGCAACCGCAGAAGGTAAGGTGTTTACGCAGCAAAAAGCCGCGAATAAGTACCAGAAGGCATATGTAGCCCCTGGTAACCTTCGGCAGGAGTATGCAGCACCTGGAAATATCCAGCAGGCGTATGCAGCGCCGAGAAATGTCCAGCAGGCGTACGCAGCACCCGGAAATGCGCAACAGGCATATGTACCGCCTGGAAATTTTCATGCGCAGACATACCTGATGCCAAGACCACCGACGGCCAAGGAGAAGAAGCTCCAGATCCGGCCGTTCGATGGAGCTGAAGCATACAAGGGTCTTGGGTCTGGTTTTTGGGGCTTGGGAACCAAGTTCTTCCGGCAGATATCGATCGCCGAAGAATGTTGCGGTTTTAGATGGACAGAGGACATCAAGGTCGAATTGATGGGCCATTATCTGGCTAGCCCAGCGGAAGCATACTACGACCGGTTTGCGGAAACCTGGTGGAAAGAAGATACAGCGTTGTGGCACATCATGAACAAGATGTATGCGGTTTTCAGTGTGCGTATAACGCACGCGGAGGTGATGAAACTTCTGAGTGCGCGCAAGGCACCAGGAAGGAGTTGGCCGGATCACTTTTTATATCTCACGTCAGTGCCGGATGCAGTTGGATCGAACTGCGATGCAATGGTGTTGGATAACATCATTTACAATGCCGTGCCAGAGATGTCGAGTGTGCTGATGTCCCGTTACAATCATTTACGGATGGATCATCTGAATCAAGCTGACGAAATCTGTCAGTTTGAGCATGCTGTTGAGTTCAACAGCCGGCGGCAGAAAGGTCACGGCTCCGGATCAGTCAACATGATTGTGGAAAAGCCTAAAAAGGCTGTGACGATAAAAATCGCGGTTGTTACGCATGTGGCGAGCGGGGGCACCTCAAGAGGGAATGCCCCAAAAAGAAAAAGATCCAGAAATCGGATTTTGCATTAATGATTGCCGGAGATGACGTGCCATCCGGTCGAGACACATGGATTCTCGACAGCGGTGCAAGTGTGTATCTGACGCCGGATCTCACTTGTTTGACGGATGTGAAAACTGTGGACCATCAGTGTCATCAAGTGGATGGAAAAACTTTCGTCATCAATAAGAAGGGCACGATATACATTCGTTTTGTGCATGGGAACGCGGAAACTCGCGTGAAGATAAAATACGTTTTCTATGTAGAAGGAGCATCCCAAAACATCTTGTCGTATGGTGTTTTCGAAAATGGCGGTTTCGTGATTGATTATGTGGATGGAGAAAGAACGCTTGTCAGACATGACACGCGCCTTCCGATCACTCGAGTGCGCTCGGTGAATAATGTATTCACCGGGGAAGGTGAAGTGGATCGCCTAAAGAAAACGTACAAGGAAATGATCATGTCGGTGCAGTACCCGATGGAGGAAAATTACACGCCGGACGACGATGTCCAAAGTGGATCGTTGATGCACTTTCATGTGCGGATGGGCCACCTCAATTACGATACGATTTTGAGGTTGGCAAAGGATCCGGAATATGGAATCCGGATCACAGATGAGACGCGCAGGCACTGTGTTACCTGCGCGCAAGACAAACAAACCAAGAACGATCAGTCAAAGAAAGACAGCGGTGAAAACGCGCCTGTTGATCGGATCGGTGGTTTGATTTGTTCCGACCTTAAAGGTCCGATCACACCGAAAGATCGTTTGGGCAACCGTTACTTGGTGAATTTCATCGATTTCAAGAGTAACTACACCAGGATATTTTTGGCGAAAAATAAGGACATTGCGGCCAAGAAATTTGAACTTTTTATGGAATTTTTCGAAAGAATTTTCGCATGCAAGATTCAAGTCCTTAGGACTGACGGAGGTGCGGAATATAGAAATGTGGATTATTTTTGTCGCATTAACGGCATCGCTCGGCAGATAAGCGAGGCCGGGAATCAAACTAGTAACGGAAAAGCGGAACGCATGCACCGGACGGTGATGAATATGGCCAGGTGCATGCTGTTCGGAAGTGGATTGAATTTGTCGTTTGGGGGGGTGCGGCGGAGTATTCAGTCTATGTGCTGAAACGCACCCCAACAAGTGCGAATCCTAAGCGGATGTCGCCGGTGGAAGTTCTTACTGGAAATAAGCCGAATTTAGGCGCTATCGTAACTTTTTTCTCGCCGTGTACCGTGTACAGGAACCCCGGGAAGAAGACTCTAGCACACCGCGCGCAGGTCGGGGCAATAATCGGCCGAAGCGAGGAGACCAAGGGTTTCAAGGTCTACCTGAAGGCCGAGCGGAAAGTGACCGTCACCCAGCACATCGGAAATGTGGACACGCTTACGGACGTGCAGAATCGACAGTTGAGGATCGGTGAAGACGAAGAACGCAAGGCAGAGGATCCACCAAGTGACCGAGGGTCAGAAGGAGCCGTGGTGACACCAAGCGTGGAGCAAATCGGAAGAAAGGAGACAAAAAGAAAGCCGCGTTGGACGAGGGATCGTCATGTCACGCGCCAGTACGCCGAGCGCATGGCTCAGGCGGAAAGCAATAAAAAAAGACGATGGTGATAATGAAGGAACAGAAGCATCAATTAATATGGTAATGGAGGGCGACCCAAGGAGTTTTCGCGATGTGATGGGTCGCCAAGACGCTGACAAGTGGATCAACGCAATGGATCAAGAAATTAAGGCGTTGGAAGGCAACGAAGTTTGGGAAATAGTGAAGAAGCCAGCAAATTCCAAGCCATTGCATTCGAAGTGGGTCTTCAAGATCAAGACCAATGCAAATGGACAAGTGGAGCGATACAAGGCGAGGTTAGTGGCCTGCGGAAACGAGCAGCGTTTCGGGGTCGATTACGAACTAACCTTTTACGCGGTTATGGAGATGACCACAGTACGGTTCATTCTGTTTTTTGCTCGTAAATGGAGAATACGAGCGATGCATGGGGAAATCGCCAACGCTTATGTGAAAGCGTTGGAGGATGAACACGAAATATATCTGTTCACCCCCAGTGGAATGAAGGTGGAACAAGAAAAACTCAAGGAATTGCAAGTTGAAAACTCAAGTCACGTGGTTTTAAAATTAAAGAAAACGCTTTACGGTTTATAGCAGGCGGGGAGGCAATGGAACCGCCTCTTGCACTCCAAGTTCCTAGGTCAAGGCTACCAATAAAGTTTCACAGACGGTTGCCTGTATTTCAAGAAGGTTTGTGGCGAAACAGTCGTGGTAGGCGTATATGTTGATGACCTATTGGTCACGGCAACGAAGCAGGTACATGATGTGGCAAACTTTTTCGAGGAGCTCAAGGATTTGGAGATAAAAAATTTGGGCGAAGTGACAAATTTTCTAGGCATGCGAGTGGAGTATCAAGAAAGTCGTGGTTATTGTCTCGATCAAGAAGTAATGATCAAGGACCTCCTGAAGATCTACGGCATGGAGGAGGCAAACACGGTGAAGGCACCGATCGGTGATGAATTTGAAGGTCAAAATTTGAAGGACCAAGATTTGCTGAAAAATTGTGAAAAGGATGGAGCGCCGACAATCAAGAATTTCCAGTCGTTGACCGGAAGTTTGCTTTGGATCGCGCGCTGTTCCAGACCGGACATTTCATACGCTGTGCACAAGGCCACGCGCAGAGCTCATGCGCCTTCGAAGCTGGATTGGATGATGGCCAAGAGGATTTTGCGATTCTTAAAGGGACGTCAAGTATGAAATTACGTTTGGAGGCAAATGGAAACGCAAAGTCGAAGAAAAGTGACGAACTTAATATTGAAGGTTTCTGTGATGCGGATTTCGCTGGTTCCAAAGAAGACCGGAAGTCCACGAGTGGAGGTGTGTTTTTCGTGGAAGGGTGCATTGTGCACTGGATATGCAAGCGACAGTCTTGTGTTTCGCTATCCACAATGGAAGCGTAAATTTATGCGGAGTCGGTGGATCTGTGTGAGCTGACAGGTTTCAAGGAAATATCGAGTGAAGTCGGGTTAAAGGTTGCTCTGCCCATGACGTTGTTTTGTGACAACCAGGCAGCAATTAAAATGTTGGAAGGTAAGCACAAGACGTCAAAGACAAAACACATGGATGTTCGGGTGAAGTTTTTACTCTTGAAGTTTAAGGATGGTGTTATCAAGACAAGCTATCGACCTACGGAAGAGAACTTGGCAGATGTTTTTACGAAGCCATTGAATGCTGAAAAGCTGAGACGTGAGCAGGAGGGTCTTGGACTGGTGGTGGTTGCGGTGGAGTAACTGGTTTTCACGGGAAAGTCGAGAAGGAGTGTTGGAAGCGCGCGCTTTTTGCGCTGCAGCTCGTGTCGCCATTTTGGCTTTTAAGCGACTTTTCAGTGAAAAGGTGATGTATTGTACATAACTTAGGTTAGGTACAAAACATTGTGTATTTGCATATTATTAGTTTTAGGTGCAAACTTAATACTAATAAATCACTTCTGAATTTGATTATTGACTCACGTGTGGTTGTCACGAGTGGAGAACAGGCGCGTTACAGTGCGCGATTTGTTTTGGAGTTAATCACGTAGATTATTTGGTACGCTGCAGTGGCAGTTGGATTTGTTCTCACGTTCTGGTTTCTCGTGTCACATGATTGTTGGTTTGAGTTGCTGACCTTACGTTTAAGTCGCATAAGGACAGTGGAGGATTAAATTACGTTTGCTGTTTGATTGTTCGCTGTTACGCTAATTACTAGCTCTATCTGATTGTATTGGAATATCGCACGTTAGTACGTGGTATCTGGAACCCGTGTGGCGTAGTACGTGCAATTAGATGGACGACGAAAATATTCAACAAATAGTACTACCACGGATTAGTCTTCAACAGAGCAATGATTCTTGAAGCCAAAATTGTATTTTATGTTTTTTTCAGATAGTTTTTCCTTCTATAAAGCGCTATTTATAAAGGAAATATCGAAATTAGCTCGTAACCAACTAATACCAACTCAAGAAATGACACGTACTAATTGAAGGGATAATAAATAACAAGGGTATCGCTATTACTTTACCAAAGAGATGCATAGTGGTTGTTTCATATCATGCAGTCGCCCAGTATATACAGTAGTTGAGAACCTGCAGGTCAATGATCATCCTGGGCTATGACTCCACTAATGCCAAGATGCAGCGAAGTCATTGCCCTTGCTATGTTAACGAGAAAGAGTTGTAGTTCATTGCCCTGGCTATGTTTGTACGTGTCATTTGAGTTGGTACGTGTCATTTGAGTCGGTACGTGTCATTTTTATTGGTGTAAAACTGCGTGAGTTGGTATAAGTTGGTTACCAACTAATTTCTTCACACTCATTTATAAAGTCGAACTAAATTAGGGGGGAGAGAAAAATCACCCCAGCTTTCGCAAAATCACCCCAACCGTGGGCTTTTCACCCCAACCACCCGACCGGCGCTCGTTACTGACCCATCGATTAGGCGAAACTGTTTTTTTTTCTTTCTTCAAGCGCACTATACATTGTACCTATAACTACCTACCGGTACGATTACTCAGTGATCGATCGGGGCGGTGCGTCCCTGGGACAAAACGACGGCAACACTGCCGAATGACGACAGAGAGTGGCGACAGAGTATCGAAGTCTTTCGTCTACGATTGCGGGAGACTGTGAACGAAGGTGACAATTGCGAGAGCAGTAGCACTCCAAAGAATACGCCCGATGATGGCGTGGGTCAGAGTGATCTCGTCGTGCCGCTTTCAAGACCAAAGGAGAACTGGGGTGACGAAAAAGTGGAAGGAGAGAAAGAAACAGAGCATTGTAGACCTGATGAGCATGACTGCTCGCGTTCTGGGATGAAAATTGGTATCGAGGACGATCGCAATCGGGATCAAGTGGCTAGCAAGTTTGTCCATGGTGATCGGCACGAGAAACATAGTTGTAAACGTTTGCTCTTGACATCGTCGTCTTGTGGTGATAATTGCAGTTCACGAACGATTAGTTGCAGTCTTGATGCCGCGTATTTGTCCTCTCCTCTGTCCATTAAAGAACTCTCGAGCGTCGCAGCGGAATCCGACCAAATGATGGAATCGCTCGAGGAGAATAAAGTCGTGACAGGAGACGAGGCTGAACCTGGCGAAGCCACGAGGGGACAGAGCGTCTCGCGTTCTCACTCGTCATCGGTAGCTCTAGCGAAGCAGGAGATGGGCCAATCGAGACGTGTTGTGCTCGTTACGCGTCCAAGTAAACGGTATGTTGACTCTATCTGATCGATGGAGGCAACATCCAGTGTCAAAGCGACAGTTCCTTCAGATCCTCCACGGATAATTATTAATTAGAAGATATGGAGACCCTATTGTAGCGCACTGTATACTTGCCCGATGAAACCTAGGAAAATTATAGACGTCTAAACCCGTCCTTTGCTGATGGAATTTGATTCAGTTCCGTACACAGACTTCCGAGCGCCGGTCGGGTGGTTGGGGTGAAAAGCCCACGGTTGGGGTGATTTGCGAAAAAGCTGGGGTGATTTTTCTCTCGCCCTTAAATTAGGTCCGATTTATAGTACAGTTGGAATTCGATTAGGTACGGCCTCAAGACAGACTGTTTTATATTTAAGAAGTAGAGCATATTTGTAAATACATTTGCGTCACCAAACACACTTCGAATTCTATTATAGAAGTAGATAGATAGATTATTAGATGGTATTATATTATAGAAGTAGAGCATATTTGTAAATATTTTTGCCGCCCCAAATACACTTGGAATTTTTGCCTCACCAAACACACTTCGAATTCTATTATAGAAGTAGATTCTAGGGAATTGATAGGGCCACACCCTCCAAGTTGATAGCCCCCCCCCCCTCCCTTTTATGTCCAAAAATGGGCAAATATGGGGAGCGCTAGAGCGAAACCAAAATATGATAGAGCCACCACACCAATCGCGATCCCGATCTATTTTTCGGCTAAATTACTTCCTTTTTTCCAGTACCAAGCCGTGCCTATTTTATTGCGCATGCCTTCAAACATATTGTAACGTTAGCCAGGTCCGTCAGTTTAGAGTAGCAGTATGCAATACGACGATACCAAGCATGAAGTGGAGGACGGACCCCCCCCCCCCGTATACAGTGAGAACAGGTCTGCCACGGGTGACATTCGGACGGTGAAAGGGAATATGAAAGAGAGGACGACTTCGAGGGGGCTGAGAGCGACAGTGAGAACAGCGTGAGTGATGATGAGGCCGACCCATTCGCTGATCTTACGAGGAGTCAAGCTCAAGAGTTTGAAGGTAGCTCGGATGATGAGACGGCCAGGGAGACGGTCAAGAAGTGTGCTATAGACTGGCTCCAAATCCCGAACGTCATTTCCACTCAGACCAGCAAGCAGCCCCTGTCAAGACATTGTCTGGGATCCTGAGTCCTTCCGCGGACAAACAAACCTTTGATTCACTGGATGCTGCTTAGGCTGGTTTAGATGCAGCTTGTCGCGCCAAAGGATTGTTACTCAAGAAGGGCAGAGGTTTCGCCGGCAAGAAAGGTAATCATTGGCGAAGATATATAAAATGTGTGCGCGCTTATGAGTACAAGTCGCGTGGGAAAGAAGAAGCCCGTCAGCGTCAGACATCTACTCGTCGTTGCGACTGCAAATGGGAGGCATTAATTAAAAAGCAAATTAATGGCCAAGGAAGATACACTATTTCATCCACCGGCGAGCACAATCATCTTGCGCTGGACGACTTGCGGGCGTAGAGAGAAGGTCGTGTATGCCCGGACGAGCAAATTGCGGCGCTTAAACTTCTGATCTCCGCCGACAACTCAACCGCATATCTTATGGGGACCATGAGACTGCAGTTCAAGGAAAGCTTCAAGCTAATCGACAAGGATGTGTTGAATATGAAGCAAGAGTACCGAAGATTGGAGCTGGGCGGACTCCCGGAGATGGATGCTTTTGGCCCGGAAACTACAGGCAGACGGTGCATTTTATCAGGCCAGGCTGAATAACAAGGGAAAGACAACCCACCTCCTTATCATTCCAAGAACAGTGCCCGAACTGCTGCAAATCCAGATCGCTACCGACGTGATTCAGATCGACGAAACCTATCGTACCAATAAGAAAGGGTTGGGTATGTTACATATCGTCAGTAACACGAATACCAACACGACGTTTGCCCTTGGATATTGCTTTATGAATACGGCTGATGAAGATGATTTGACGTGGATCCTAGATACATTCAAGTCATTCAGGATAATAATCGAACCAAAGACCATCATTACGGACGCTGATCAGGCGTTACGGAATGCAATCGAGAATATTTTCCCTGACAGCGATCACATTCTGTGCTATTGGCACATTGTGGCCAACATTCAAGCCAAGCACATTCAAGCGTTTCCAACCGAAGAGCAGGCTCAGCTTATTGGTTGTCAAGCAGGCGCGAACACTCCATACACCTGGCAAATATTCAAGAATAAGTTCCGCCAATTGTGCCTGCGAACATACGATCAAAATAAGTTTGCAAAGAAATGGGTCAAAATACAAAAGCATATTCCCAGGACCTGTGCGCAGTACATCACGAATACTTGGATGGTCCCCTTTAAAGAGAAATTCTGTGCTGCATGGATGATAGGCATCCTTCACTTCGGGCAAATCACCACCTCACGCGTCGAGGGGGCCCATGCGACACTTAAAAAGTTACTTGACTCCAGCCGAAAGTCGTTTTTCGCCATATACCGCATAATGAAGAAATTTTGTGCGAATCAAAAGGACAGGTGCCTTTTCAAGAGAACGAACGAGCTCAACCACACTCCGAGCGTTCCCAAGCCCTTACTTTCTCTAGTAATTCCCTTAGTTTCCAGGCACGACAGATCAAAACTCAATTGGGAGGTCAAGGAATCCCAGGAGGAGATTTTGCAGAGCTAACGTGTAAAGGCGCCAGCTTCAAACTCTCAGTCTGTGACAAGAAGCATATGTCAAACTATGGTTTTACCATGTTCACATATCATGAGAGATCTCATGATCAAACATGGAAGCGAAGCCCGGGTCAGTCCTGCCTTAATCCATCCGCACTGGTTTTTAGATCAGACTTTCAAGCCAGTGGATTGCATCCCGCAACAACAGCTGCTTCCCCCCATGGTCGTGAAACCTCGTCAAAAGAAGTTAATCACAAGCGCGCAGAAGGCATCCAAACGTAGTGGGCGAGCGAAGCGAATGAACAAATGCAGTGGTTGCGATGAGTACGTCCGACAAAATAGCAAAACGTGCTCAATCAAGCATCCACACCTTGCAACCGCACCGAAATCGAAGCGTCGCAAAGTTACCCCAAGAAAAGATACCACTGTCACTGCTACCGTCACTCCTCCCGATCTGGCTGCTAGTACTTCATCCTCCGCCGCAAGCAAATCAACATTTCCCGCAAACATCATACCCCAATTACCAGTTGACACAAGCAGAGGTCAAACCTTGCCGCGACGAAGCTGTTACCATCAAGATTTTATTTCTCTACCTCCACTTCCCCCGCATGGATATCCACAGGTACATCAACAATCATTAGGCCCTGCACCAACACTTCACAATTGTTGTCCGGAGACTTCCCTCAACAAACCGCCCCAGAAGTGACTGCTTCCTCTCCCTACAGCTTTGGTCCACAACAAATGGTTCCACACCAAACATCAGTTCTCGCTCCCTCATCAAATTCATCAAATCCTAGTCACCACACCAATGATGCTCAGGGTGCAAGATATGAGCCGCTCCACAACTTGTATTATGATCGCCCATCCAATCAAGGCGGTTACAATACTTAGTACGGTCCGCAAAATGTCCATCCTTACTAGGTCATGGTGCTGAACCCCTCTCACTATACATAATAGACATGATGACATCTCGAACCGCTCGTTGTGACGACTTCACGTTTGCAACTTATATCACAAGTTTAGAGAAACGTGGTGGTTGGAAAATTATGTTGGGTCTATTCAACACAATGCTCGAGACGCAAACGTGCAACCAGATCAACAAAAAGGTACTGCCCCAGTGATCAACGCTAACGCTTGTGCTGCCGTGATCCGAGCACTCTATAAGCTCCACGAAACGAGAGAGTCCGATCAAGCGAACAAGACGCTAAACGATGCGCCAAAGCCGGTCACCAAGCCATCTACAGCTCTACCACGAAAGTTCAAGCAGGATCTCGCGGTCAAGATCAAGCAGGTACGCAAATCGGCCTCCAGCTTTACCTGATGAATCAATATGTTGATGGACCGATGACACACCGGTCTCTTTGCCGACTCGTCAGCACATAACACACATCCACTGAAAAGGAGACATCAGCGGAAAAAGATATACTGTGCCAGTGCAGTACGTGCGTGAATTCACGTCATCCAATGATGCGATTAAGAACGAGGAGGAGCTTGACTTAGCAGCTGTGCGAAGAGTGAGACTACCAAAAATCAGCGGGAACGTCTTCAAGACTCAGTTTAAAGCTTCCACGACGAAGAGTTGGAAGCGATACAGAATATGCCGGTTCTCTTGTGCACATGCGTCACGCGTGCAGCCACATCTTTACTTTCCTCGCTCCCAGATATCTCACTTTTTTCTGGATGAAAATCAATTGCTTTGTACAGGTCTATGGTATCTTGATCGCTCCACTTTACATCTTCAATGCGCACTCCTTCAGTGTTATGGCAGGAAGAATCAGTCGAATTTGGTCCTCCACCTGTAAGCCATGTGGCATACGACCAAAGGCGTGACATCGTGGGCATCTCGGCATCTGGAGCGCTTCTGTCATGCAGGCTTTGTAACTTCCTCAGAGCTTCTTTCTCCTTTTCTTTCCGCAGGATAAGACGAAGCTTAATCAAGTCTTTGACATCCATCTCAAACTCTGAATCGTCCAACTCTCAGCGTGTCACTTCTTCCGACAACAAGCGAACGTCTGGCGAAACAAGGGAGGCCGCAAATGTATGACTATGTTGCAATACAAGGCAATTGTACCGATCTCGTCGCCGTCGCGTTTCTTCTAAAGCTTCCCAATATACATGAGCTAGACGCTCTCGTACATCCAGCAACACGTCATTGATTGCATATGTCCACCATGCTCTCGGGTCGTCTTTTACACGAATCTTCCTCGGACGTAGCTTGAGATATCGAGCTTGACGACGTTTTATCGTCAAAAACGAAATGAAGGAAAGCGCACTCAGGTACTGCTGACGATACAACGATGTATTAATCTGATCGATACTAGCTTGAGCATCAATATACGTACTTTTCTCTTCGATCACGTGAACAAAAAAACGGCCTCCCGATAATCAACAATACACTGCTCAATACGGTTTACCTCATCCAAAGACCATTGTAGACAGTTTGAAAGTGCTTCTTTAAACTGCAGCATTGATGGAATCTCATACTCCTCTTCTGTGACTTCCCTCGCCACGGGCCACACCTCTGAGAACGCAAAACCTAGAGTATACTTTCGTTCTCCTGCTAACTTTTCCATCCTGTCTAAGAATTCCATCCAGGCCTCATCACCAATGGCATCATAGCCTTGACCAACCACGGCATCCCAAGCCTCGATAGAACACTTTCACTTAGCTCCTGATGCGTAATGGGCAGTTTGTGATTACCCATCGTTCACCGTGAGCTTCATTGAGACTGTCAGTGGGTGAATAATGTAATCCCGTAATTGAAACAACGCTGCAACGTCATCTTCTCGTCTCAGTGCTTGTTGTCTCACCTGAGAAATCCATCATCATCTTTTGACTTTAAAAGCTGCTTCTCATTAATGCAGTAAACATCGCTGCATCATTTAGCACCGCAGGAGACACTGGCACTAATGGCAGTGACCAATACCAATAAATGCCAAATTTGTTAATATCCATCTTCTTTCGAATGAACGAGACACCAGTTGGTTGAGTCGTGCCTCTTCCTACCATTGTATAGTTCCAACCCTCGTCCGCTGACTTGATGATTATTGCCTCTTCCTACCATTGTATAATTCCATCCCTCGTCCGCTGACTTGATGATTATTGCTTCTAATGTCATTCCCACAGCATATGGATGGATGGGATCAGAGAATGGATCTTCCATTCTTAAATGAAGATGCTGCACATGCATCTGCGCATTATTCAGCACTTTTGCAAGCAGCTTGAAAAGAAAACCCTCTGTCCAGCTTTGACCCGTTGGTGTCTTGTTTTTCTCCTTCAATTCTGTCGCTTTCTCTACTGCGTCAATCGCAGCACGTTTGCGCTTTAATGTCTGCAATTTCTTCTTGGCAGCACGTCGTTTCTCGTCGGGAGACATCTCGGCAAAGTCAAGAGACGCACGATTCGTCGGCATACACTCCAAGTAGCAAACCCAAGTCCTGGATATCAACTCGAATGGGTTCATTCGACATCTTGGTCCATGGCAGATCGATGCAGAGCTGACGAAGCGTTCCCTTGACCAGCCGCATCTGATTCGGCAGTGGAAATGCATTGCGCTGCAATTCTACAGCTTCGACCTCAATCTTTCCAATCCTTATACTGATCTGTAGAGCGTCCGGATCGATATCCTTTACGTAGCTGCCCAGCACTGCGTCCAACACTACAACCAACTCCACTGTCGGTGGTCTCAGTGTCCGCAACCGAGAGCACAGTGAAAACGTCCATTATTTCGCAGAAGACTTGAAATCATGTAAGTGGCATGACCCAACCAGATATCGTGAGATCGGCATGGAGTCCGTTCTGAAGCACAATACAAGTGGATTCTGCTTGCGCTCCTCGATACGACATACGTATGATTAGAAAGGGGTCATCGTTAAAATGATCTGCTCGCGTTTTGCCAGGTGACACTTCGCCATTTGTAGGCTCAAAACCTTATCACGAACGTGCAAGACACTGTACTCTAACGACTGGCGATGGCCCATTGCCGTGAAATCCTTTAGACCCAGGTACAACAAGAATGCCGAGCGTTCAGGCTCTCTTGCGCGATGTACATCAGCAACAAATCGTACGCTACTGATGCTTAATGATAACCAAGACGACTGCTCGTTTCTTAAGGTAGCAGCTGTGCGGTAGATACTTGAAAACCCTCCCTGAAGAAGCTCGTCCAGTCCTGACTCATTACACTGCACAGTGAGGCTCCCTCCACCACTCTCATAGTTTCTGATTTCGGTGGCACCACTACAAATATATACCGGACGGCTTGCTACTGGACAAAAAAGGAAGTAATTTAACCGAAAAATAAATCGGGAGCGCGATTGGTGGGGCTCAATCATTTTATGGTTTCGCTCTAGCGCGCCCCGGCAAATATGAATAAGCTTTGGGCTTCCAACATGAACCTTTAAATTTATTTTAGCTTTATGCATTTGACCTCGGGTGACTGACTTGGACGACCATGCACCGGATGAAATTTACTGCACGAGCCAAGTATTTGACATCGCTTTTCACCCATTGACGAAAGTTGTAGCTCTTAAATCGATCGATAGCATTGCGCAGTGTGTGAGACCAAGGACAAGATGCTGGAGCTACGGAACCACCAAGAAGATGTACGCGCTGCTGTCTGCTGTCTGCTCGTGATGGACAAAGTACGAAGAAAAGAGTTAGAGACGTTTTGATCACGCCTCAGATGCTCCCGTCTTGTGTGTTTTCCACAGCTTTGTATATATCATCGGCAGACAAATTGATTCGAGCTTTGGAAACACGCTTGGAAATCCGATCTGGGCAGAGATGCGAGCGCACGAGTACGTGAGACAGTACTAGACTTGTGTTGACGACGACGGACGTCCTGGTTGGGAGCTTCAGCCATCCCGTCAATCGTCTCCATGAGTTATCGGCTAAGATGTTTTGCAAGTGGTGAGGACCAAGTCTGCATGAAGATCTGGGACACACGGCAACATCGCTGTTTGACAACGTTCAAGGAGCATACGGTCTGTCTGCTCTTCTCTATCGCTCTGCAGATAGACAAGTAGTTTCTAACATTTGCTATCTTTTTTGCAGGACTACATTTCTGGCTTTGCGACGAACCCTGCCAACGATCATTTTCTGGCAACAAGTCGCGACGGACGATTGAGTGCCTATGACGTGCGTAAAAATGTACTTGCTGGCAAGAGCGACGAATTGGACGACGACGTGTTGTCTGTTGCAGTGATCAAGATTGGCCGCAATATTGTGTGTGGCTCACAAGACGATGTGCTTGGGATTTTCAGCTGGGGTATGTGGAGTACGCGGAGTGATACGTCCGATCGCTTCCCTGGTTATCCGGACTCTGTTGAAGCTTTTGCTTCAAGTTGATGAAGATACGGGATCAAGTGACGAGAGCGTTCGGTACGGCTGGAAATTCGGTTTGTCAAACATTTTTTTTAATTGATCGCTACGAGTGGTCGTTGTACCTTGAACATGGCGCTATGTGTAGGGTCGTGCAGCTTCATCCGAGTAAATTGTTGGGTCTAATAGGCGACCACGAAGAATTTTTTCTGTCGAAAGATGAAAGTTTTCGCACGACAAGAGGATCATTGGCAGCGCTTCACACACAAATAAGGTGCACTTTTGGGATGTTGGATACCTGTTTTTGAGCTAGACGACGACGTGGAGGTTGACACTGGAGACAAGAAGGAGGAAAAACGTGCCGTTAGCAGGACTGTGGATACGGAAATGAAAGTAGCGGATAGTGATAGCAAGAGTGATGACTCCGACATGGGAAACGCAGCACGAGATCGCCGAGGATTTGCTACGGCCAACGAAAAGTTCTTTTCCGACTTGTAGCACGTTGAGCTGAGAATTGATCCCCAACTACTTGAGATAGCAGCATGAAAGTATTTGTCACGTAGAATGTTGAAGATTTACAAGCGATACCTGTGTGCAGCATGGTATGGTGTTGCATGCAAACTTCAAGTGATGCGCGACCATTGTGGTCACTTATGCATTTATGCATTTTTAGCTACTTTTGGAATTTTATCTTTATATTAAGTTTTAGGTTAGGTTCTTAAGTACGCAATTATAATTAGTGTATTTTTTGGGAATTGATCGGGCCACACCCCCCTCTCTTTTATGTCCAAATGCGTCAAAAGTGGGTAAGTTTTGGGCTTCAAAAATGAACCTTTAAATTAGGGAATTGTTAATTCCACCACACACTTTTGTTTTTTTCACCACACACCACCACACACTTTTGTTATTTCCACCACACCAGCCGGCACGTGATCAATTTTACTATTTCCAAAAGTGTGTGGTGGAATTAACAACTCCCTATATATTAACATTTGAGTCACTCTTTTTGTGATAATGAACCCCCCAAAAAGGTGTGTGGGTAGTAGTGGTGTAATGGTCTCGCATATCGTCCACTCGTTTGTTCATGGCAAGTACGTGGCCTCGAGTAGCTCCAGTCAATTCTTTACTTTATTGAATGCTGCAACACGTAAGCAGAGATGTCCTTCCATGATGCAACGGTATCGCAAGTGAACGAAGCGGTTGCAAGTGCTCGGGCGGCCCAAGCTCAGTGAAAACGTCAGAGTCCTGCGCAACGCGGTGCCATTTTGTGCAAAGCTGCCGACCTCGTCCTGGCGCAACGGGATGCCCTCGCGACGACGGCCGTTGGCTGAGACCAGCGTCACGGACATTCCGAGTGCTGATGACTGTCTGAAGTATTACGGAGGCATCAGTCCATCCATTGGGGGACAGCACTTGGACTTAACAGGTGGGAGTTAGGCGTATACAAAGAGAGAACCCATAGGTGTCACCGCTGGCATTGGCGCGTGGAACTATCCACTACAGAGCGCCGTATGGAAGTCTTACCCCGCGTTAGCGTTTGGGAACGCCATGGTCTTTAAACCATCGGAAGAAACGCCTCTCACCGCGTAAAAGCTTGCCGAAATCTATCTGGAAGCAGGTGTGCCGGCAGGCGTGTTTAATGTCGTGTTAAGAGGCGGGGACATTTGCGACACATTAGTGCAACATGAAACGATTGCCAAGGTCTCGTTTACCGGATCCGTTCGGACAGGGAAAAAAGTGTACGTTGCCGCTGCGAAGGAGTTAAAGCAAGTGACGATGGAGTTGGAAGGGAAGTCACCTCTAATTGTTTTCGACGATTCCGAGATGGATGAGGCGGTGTCGGGAGCCATGATGGGGAATTGGTACTCATCGGGTCAAGTTTGTTCGAATGGGACGCGCTTTTTTGTCCAGAGACGGATTTTTGACCACTTTGTGCAACGTGTGCATGAACGTACGCTCAAGCTACGCCTCGGAGATCCCTTGGACATG
The DNA here is from genome assembly GCA_026184515.1 of Peronosclerospora sorghi. NCBI lineage: Eukaryota > Oomycota > Peronosporomycetes > Peronosporales > Peronosporaceae > Peronosclerospora > Peronosclerospora sorghi. Next base: position 3,022,452 of record CM047589.1, on the reverse strand, counting down.
AGGACGGAGATTGGTCCCATGATTAATGAAAAGCACATGAAATAAATGTCAATTCTTTTATTATTCCCACAAATAATAAAAAAATGGAAAGTTAGTCGAAAAGTATATTGAAACAGGGATCAACGAAGGAGCCATGTTGTTACAAGGTGGAGGGAAACGAATCCTGCCGTCGGATGGTACGAAAACGGATTTTTTCTCACGCCCTCCATCTTTGTGAATTGCACGAACGACATGACGATTGTCCGGGAAGAGATCTTTGGTATGGTCATGTGTCTCCTGCCCTTCGACACCGAAGAGGAAGTGCTAACGCGTGCGAACGATACGATCTTTGGCCTCTCGGCGGGTGTGTTTACTAACGATATCAAGCGCGCGCATCGCGTGATTCATGAGTTAGACGCGGGTACCACGTGGATTAACAATTACAATCTTGCGCCTGGAGAGACTCCGTGGGGTGGGTAAAAAAGTCGGGTGTCGGTCGTCAAAATGGTCTTGGCGGCGTCGAGTCCTGAACGCAGATGAAATACGTGTACTTTGAAATGAGCGGGGTCGAGTGTCCGTACCCCATGTAAGTACAAAAAGGAGTTTTTTTTTTTCTTGCAAAACCCCCACCAACTACAAAGCAGTGTGTCGTGTAACAAAAGTTGTGGTTCATTATCACAAAAAGAGTGACTCAAATGTTAATATATAGGGAATTGTTAATTCCACCACACACTTTTGGAAATAGTAAAACTGATCACGTGCCGGCTGGTGTGGTGGAAATAA
>CM047589.1:2967222-3021680 GCA_026184515.1 Peronosclerospora sorghi | reverse complement strand
TGGAAATAGTAAAACTGATCACGTGCCGGCTGGTGTGGTGGAAATAACAAAAGTGTGTGGTGGTGTGTGGTGGAACTAGTAAAATTGATCACGTTTTTGCTGGTGTGGCGGAAATAACAAAAGTGTGTGGTGGAATTAACAATTCCCTTAAATTATGCCAGCTTTATTAAGTTGACATGCGCAATAATTTTGGCCCTGTTAACGATATGGCGCGAAGAGACGAGAGTGCCGAGAGTGACCGGAGGGAGCGAAGGAGCTTGAGGAGGCGGAGCAGATGACACTTGCTCGGCAGAAGGAGAATTTGAAAGTGATTAATTTATGAATGATTTAACCAGCTAGTCCGTGACGTCATCTGTGACGTCATCCAGTGACTTCATACTATGACGTCAGTTACAACTATACAATATAAAAACATGCAACATCCATAAGTACGGATGTACAAACATGCAACATTCATAAGTTCGGATTGCATCAGCAACCCTCAACAAGCCCCCTCAATTCGAACGTGCGCAAATGCCGAGTGCCTCCGTCAAGTACTTGTGGCGCGGTCCATGAAGTCCCTTCGTCATGATGTCCGCCAACATGTTCGTCGTTTCGCAGTACTCAAGCTTAACTTCACCGCGCTTGACTTCATCACGGATGTGGTGGTACTTGATATAGATGTGCTTGGCGCGGCCGTGGTTCACCGGGTTCTTGGTCATCTTGATGCAGGACTGGTTGTCTTCACGGATCATGAGTTCTGGTACTTCTTCGTTAGCAGCCGCCATGATCTCGCGAAGCAGACGATGAATCTACTTGCCCTCTTGAATCGCTAGACTTAGCGCGATATATTCCGCTTCACTTGTCGACAGTGACACACTTGTTTTCTTCTTGCTGCCCCAACTTACTGGCGCACCCGATAGAATAAATACGTAGCCAGACGTCGACTTGCGGTCAGAAAGATCACCTGCCCAGTCCGCATCCGAATAGCCACGAAAGTCAATCTTCACACTTGTTTTGTAGCAGATTCCATGCGTTTTGGTGCCTTGAAGATAGCGGAAGATGCGCTTGACTGCAACCCAGTGTTCCTCTTGGGGGTTCTCCATGAAGCGCGACACAAAGTTTACAGTATGACCAATATCCGGTCGCGTTGCAGTTGTCAGATGCATTAAAGTACCAACGGCTACACGGAATGGAACGTCGATCTTGTTTGTCGAATTGCTTGATACCAGTCGAGATCTGACATCTATGGGACTTACCGCAGCTTTGCACTCATCCATTCCAAAGCGTTTGAGGATATCGTCGACATAACGGCGCTGACACATGGTCACGCTGCCATCTTCACCGTCCACCAGCTCGATCCCTAGAATGAATGTACACTTGCCGCTGTCCGGCATCTCAAAGCGTGTCTTGAGTTTTGTCTTGGTACGTGTAATCAGTTCGGGCGAACTTCCAGTCACCAAGACATTGTCCACGTAAACCAGCACAAAGACACAATGTCCATCCGAAGTCATGATGTAGAGACATGGATCGAGGGCCGATGCTTCAAAACCGATCAAGCAAATGAACTCGTCGAAAGTCTCATTCCACACCCGCGATGCTTGCTTGAGACCGTAATCGCCTTGATCAACTCGAGGCATTCAAAATCACCGTCCATCTTGACGCCTTCAGGGACGGCGCAGAACACTTTTTCCTTCATCACGCCATACAGGAACGCATTCACCACATCAAGTTGGTCGAGGGTCCATCCAAAGTAATTGGAAATGGCAATGATCATTCGCTACGTCACATACTTGATCACGGGCGAAAACGTCTCTGTGTAGTCAATCCCATACTTTTGGCGAAACCCTTTTGCCACAAGTCGTGCCTTGTATTTCTCGATCGACCCATCCGCCATGCGCTTGATCTTGAAAACCCACTTTGTTCCAATGGCGCTTTGTCCATTGGGTAATTTGCACGCACGAAAAACACCGCAAAGTTTCATCGGGTCGAGCTCCGCGTTGATTGCCTTTCGCCAGTGAACTTTATCTGGGCCACTCACTGCTTCTTCATATGTTGAAGGTTCCATAAAGTCCCCTGCCACTTCGACAGCGTTTGCACGCGTATGCCAAAACTCAGGAGAAGTCGGTGCTTCATGTCGATCTTCCGACTTTCTTCATCTTCATTGGCCCAACGTGAAGAATGGTTGTACGGCACACTTGCTTCTTCCAATCCGGGTCGTCGGCGAATTGTACGCGTGGATGGGGATTATATCTCTGCATCATGAGGACGACTTTTGCGCTTGCCTGTTTGTTTGTACTGCGTTTGATCCGGCACTTCATCATCCAGACTGAGGGAGTCGAAATCAGGTTCCTCTGCATCTTCACTTGAGGTTGGCGGCGATAGTCCAAAGGCGGATTCGTCAAAATTGACATCGCGACTGATGACCACCTTCCCGGCCTCGATTTCAAAGACGCGATACGCTTTGGATGCTTCTTCGTATCCCAACAATATTCCAGTGCGAGCCTTGGGGTCCCACTTGAGCCGCTTTTCCCTTGGTGTCAGTATGTAAACTTGACAGCCGAACACCCGCATGTGCTTGACAATTGGCTTGGAGTTGTGGATAATCTCGAATGGGGTCTTGTGCATAACCTTAGGTATGGCAGACGATTCTTGATGCAGATTGCTGTCATTGCTGCTTCGGCCCAGAATTACTTTTCCAGCTTAGCATGATGGAGCATGCTTCGACCAATCGCGACGATTGTTCGAATGGCGCGCTCTACCGTACCGTTGGTTTGGTGTGCGTATGGCACTGTCGTCTGCTGCTTAATACCTTCATCTTCGTAGAATTCCTTAAGCGAGTTGGTCGCGGACTCGCAAGCTCCGTCGTGTCGAACGAACTTGACCTTGCTGCCAAACTGCGCTTGTACCATCTTGATGTATCGAGTGATGTGGTATTCACTCTCCAATTTCGCTCGTAGACAAAACCCCTTCATACATCCACTTGCTTCGTCCAGAATCAGTAGTAGATACTTGCTTCCACCCAGAGAATTTTTCTCCATGGGTCCGCAGATGTCGATGTGGAGTAGCTCGAAGTTGTCGTATCTGCGCTTGTCCTGATTGCGTGGGAATGGTTTTTGGACCATTTTCCCTTGCTGGCATCCTCAACATGCAGTTGGTCCATTTGACTTGAGGGGTATCTTCACATCCTTGATCATGTTCGTGGTCACCATCTTGCGAAGCACATCAGTTGGGGCGTGTCCCATCCGCGCATGTAAGTCAACGCTGTTGTTCTCGCTTGTTGTTGCATTAGCAGATCGATGAGCTGTGTGAAGCCAGTAAAGGCCATCCACTAGATATGCTGTTGCCACCACTTGTTGCGATCCTCTGCGAGCGACAAACATCTTGGTCTCATCGAACAACACTTGAAACTTGCCGTGCTTGTTGATCTGCGGCACTGAAAGGAGGTTATTGCTCATGCTTGGTACATAGAGTAAGTTCTTGATCTCTATTTCGCGCTATTCACCGTCGGGCAGAACCACCTTTTCAAAGATAGTTCCAACACCCTAGATAGCCACTTTGTTGCCATCCGCCACCAATATTTCACCGTCGTTGCGCTTGTTCAGTCTTGAAAATTTGGTCTTGTCGTGGCATATGTGGTGGGTTGAACCACTGTAGACTGCCCACATTCCGGACACGTCCTTTTTCGCGGAGAGTCCACACTCCAACGATACTGCAAACGCTATATAGTCGTAGTCTCTGTCTTCATCACGATATTGACCCCACTGGACATTGTTCGTCCCGCGTCCAAGACCATTGCCGCCGCTTCGGGCTCCTCGACTTTCATTCTTCTGCTTGGTCCAACAGCGATCCACAGTGTGTCCCACCTTTCCACAGTAGGTGCACTTGTATTGCTCGCGCTCAGTGTTGAAGGCCTTGGATGCATCTTCAGTCTTGACCATCGTCGCTGTTGTTGCCACCATCTCCCCTGACGCTTGGCGTGCTCATTCGTGAGCACCTTCACAACATCTTGGGTACGAATTTCTGTGCTGCTCATCTCCAAGTTCATAAAAAAGTTCTCAAAACTCTTCGGGAGGCTGTGCAGCAGGCAAATTGCGACGTCTTCGTCCTTCATCTTCGCACCGATGCTGCTAAGCTTGGCGGAGATGTTCAGGACCTCGTTGCAGTGATGCATGACGTTGGCGCCTTCAGCCATCTTTATGCTGAATAGTTGTCGCTTGAGGTAGATCCTTCTAACTTTCTGGGACCCACCATAGAGATCCTTGAGACGCTGCCACGCAACCCTCGCTTCCTCGCAGTTGTCGACTACATGGTGGTGTGGTGGAGCGGATGATCAAAGTTTTGACGCTTGATCAGGCGGTACCACTGCGCCCGGACTGCCGACTAACGAAGGGGGTCCTCCGGTTGTCCTTGACTGCTTGTGTTTCTTCTCACCTTGTGTACCCAACGGCTTAGAAGTGGGTCGCTCTCCAGGTGGCGGGGATGTAGACACGGCAATTCCTTGATACAAGATTGGTGAACTTGTAATGAGTTGATCGAGGTGCTGATCAGACGTGATCCGGTGTAATCGATCTTGAATCAGGTGCGAACAGGCTTGATCAGCAGTGATCAGGCTTGGGCAGGCACCGAAAGTCGTTGATCAGCTGTGATCAGACTTGATCAGGCACTAAAAGTAGTTGAACAGCTGAGATCCAACTCGATCAGGCTTGATCAGGCACCAAAAATAGTTGATCAGCGGTGATAAGACTTGATCAGGCTTGATCAGGCACCAACTGTGGTTGATCAGGCTTTATCAGGCACCAACAGTGGTTGATCAGCGGTGATCAGACTTGATCAGGTGCCAAAAGTCGCTCAGGTACAAGTTGGTGCGATCTGCGAGTTGTTGATCGCGGGTCACGAGTTGCAAAGTGTCGATCAGGTGTTGATCGGCGAAAGGGGTACTTGATCAGGCAGTTAAAGTCTTCACTGCATGATCACGGAGCCTCTGGAGTCTTCAACATCTAACGGAACACCAAAATATCTGTATTCCTAGCCTATACCTACGAGGGGGGGGGTAAATTTTGCTTAATCCACCTAGTTCCCGTGGGGCGCTTACAGCATGCGAACTCTAGGGGCCAAACGCGAACCAAACGTGGAGAGGTGAGATCACTGCTCAATCACACTCTCAAAACCAAAAACCTTTACTGAAGAACCGCTGACACAGCGGGCGGAGTTGCGGAGTGAGTTCTCAACACTCTACGTCTGCCGGTGGGCCAAAAATGAACAAAGTGCTCCCGCCCGGGACGTAGAGGTGTATACTAATAAGGGAGGCGCAAAGGTGCCGTCCCGGAGACGATCTGCTAGATCGAACGCAAAAGGAGAACTTTATTATTGCTTAAATCCCAAGAACTACCCATTTCCTAATATCCACCAATCAGAACTACCCGTTCCAGCGTCCTCCGTCGACCAGTCGATCTGATTTGTTCGTCGTCCGTCGCTGTTCGTCGGTGTTCGCTGAGTACCTGTACGTAATCTTCCCATCTTCCTATGCCCTGTCTATGTCCCGACTATGTGCACCACGGTCGTACACGCAACTGAATACGCCGTGGTACCCACAATCGTATACGATTACGTACCCGATTTTGTCCGTAATCGGCCCCCCTAAATTAGGCCTTTAATAAGGCCCTATAATAAGGCCCCATAATAAGGCCCTATAATAATGCCTTATAAAAGAGCCCGTTATTGGGCCCAATTATAACACGCTTTACGACAGCCGCCCCTGATCCTAGTCCCAGCCGTACAGCGTTTGGGGCGAGGGCCGATCATGCCGTTGTATATCGTGGATCATGCCACCGTTGGTCGGCTTGTCCATCCTGACGTCATCGGCCAGGTGATAATCACCCATCAATCTGCATGTCCCTTCTCCCGCCGATCAGGTCCCGTTCTGTCAGGATGTTACTGTTAGTGGTACGCCCCTCGCGATCCAGAGATCACCCTTCACCAACCTTTCATCTGCGATCAAGCTGTATCGATCAGGCATTCCTGCATTTCCATCATGCAAGCGATAACGGACGGCACACCGGCAAACACCACCGACACTCCTGCCCTGGATCGGGCCGCAGCTGATCAGGCGATATCTGCTATCAATCGGTCTTACAGCTTGCAAGAGGCCCTACACGTGCGTGATGATCAGATCGCCACGTTATCTGACTCGCTCGAGATGAGTGAAGACACTGTCACGATGCTTCGGCAGCAGCTCGCTCGTGCCAACGCGCCGTCGTGGAGCGAGATGTGGCGATCAAGCGGGAAGCCTTCAAACAGCTCCAGCCATTGCGTGATTTCGTCGACACCACAGTTAATGATCTCCAGACCAAGTTGAATACCATCGAAAGCGCTATGGCCGATCAAGAAAAACTCATGGTAGATCAGCGTGCACAGATCCGGGATCTGGAAGGCCGTCATGCCCGTGATAGGTATCTGCGATCGGTGGATGAAGACACCATCGCTGATCAAGCGCGGGAGCTCGATCAACTTCAGCAGCGCCTAGCCAAGTTACAAGAAGAATACGATCGGGCTGCTTCTGGGAATCAGCGCTTGTTCGAACAGGTGTTCAGGCTCTCCTCCGCGATTGATAAGCGCAAACACCAGTAACCGCCTTCGTAAGAAGAACAATTCCAATTGCCTGAAGATGGACGAGTATACTGCCATCATGGCCCATGCGCAGGAACTATCTGATCGGTTCAAGGGAGTGTCTGACCTCAAAACTGAGCTGGACGATCTGCACGCTGCATATTCTCAGCTGGAGAACGAACATTCCTCCATGCAATGCCTCCTCGATCAAGTTTCCTTAGAACGCTACACGTTGCGCCATAAACTGCAGGAGGTTCAGGGCGAAGTCACACAGTTGCGCTCGTTTCACTCTGACCTTCAGTCTCAGTTGGCTGGTATGTCGTTGCGGATGCAGATCACACCAGTTATCCGCACCCCTTCTGCGGGTTCTGATCAAGCTACACCGACAGCTGGTCTTACTGACCCTCCTGACGGCTCTATCAGCCGCGCCGCCCCTTCACGTAAAAGGCGTACTCAGCGTTCCCGATCCTCCTCTCGGTTGAAGCGGCCACGCCTCCTTTCTCCCATTTAGGAGGCGAAGACGGAAGACGATGATCCCCCAAGTCCTGATCAGGACGATGAAGGCGGATTTCCTGGCCCGATCATTTCTATTCCTTCCACTCCTACAATTAGCGAGTTCGGGAGTGAGGATCTACCTGATCAAGTCACTGCCGGGTCTCTTTTTTTCCGCGTAAGGGTGATTTCCGGACGTTGATCGCGGTATCTGATGACGCCAGTGACGCCGACATCCTGCCGTGGACTCCGGATCAGCTTGGTGGTTTTGATCTGCGTAAAGTCAAGGCCCAAGTGGTCTTTGACTACTTTACCCTCCCCGCAGGATGGTTGTTCCCGGCTGCCGTGCACGCCCATCCGGCTGATTCATGGTCCAGTCATTTAATCACCCAGCCGGAAGTGGAGCTGCTGTATTCTCAATGCCCTTGGGGCGTTTTCATGACCATGTTGCCTCCCCTTTCTTTTCGCTCAGTCGGCTGGTTCGCCGACTTCGAGACAAAGTACCGGTCGTTTCTCGAACATCACGCGCTGGCGATCTGGGAGTCGACACATTATCTCCCTATCGATAAAGGCCTTCGCTAGACGGATGACTTCTTCCGGAATTACTACAACAGTCGCCGCCAACGCAGAAGTCGTTCCGGAGCGACCTGGAAGAGGGTAGTGGATTTCGTCCTGCGGGGGATGATCGACGGAAGATGTGATCTCAACATTTTCCTGGACCCGTCGATCACGCACTGTTCTCGCAACCGTCCTTTGAAGTATGCCCCGGCCGGCGATGGGGCGTGGTACCCAGTGTTCCTTTCGGACCCGCCACCCCGGACTCTATTGGACGCGTTGAAGAAGGTTGATACCTTTGAACCTTGGCGGTTTCAATATCGTTCCTCCCCTGAAAGCCACCCTGGCCGTAAAATCCCTCGGATTTGTCGCAAGTTCTTTGGGTCCAATTAATCAGTTGATCGTTCCATCCTTAAGCAATAAGCAATCTTGATCATTCCATTTCCACTGTGCTTCTTTACTTCCCCATTCATTATATAAACCGGTATTATGTCGTCTTATCTTTCGTTACTCCATCACCTTGTCTCGCAATATCCATCGTAAACACATCACCTCAAGCCATTTATCGCTTCTTCATCCATTGTGATTTTCGTCAATCATCTTTCTTAAATCGGTAATTCTTCGATCGTAATTCATGACCAATCTGCCGATCACGCATTAGTTGGACTCTTCGTCCACTTGCATCACGTCAAACCGATGTCTGTTGATCTTTTTCCTCTCGAATTCCTTGATCAGAGCGTCACATTTCAAGTCTGCCTCGTCTACCCACGACGGATCAGCATAACCTTTCCAGTAAACTTGATATTCGCGTAACGTTCTTCCATATCTAGTCTTTCGACCTGATCGGACATCGGTGATACGATCAACTTCAAATTCATCTGGATCTAGCTTCCTTTCCCAGCTGTCTTCAGGTAACAAAGCTTCATCGAAGTCGAAACGATCCTCTATCCCAGCTGTTAGTGCCGTAGTAGGGCGATCTGGAAATTCCTTGACCAATTTCAACTTGGACAGATGCACTACTGGGAATATACGATAGTCGGTGCCAGCTGTAACCAGTCTCGCCGCATGATTACCGATTACCTCATCGACTGTGAAGGGTCCATGCCACATGTGCGCCAGTTTCTTCTCGAACCCTTCTTTCACCCGATCAAGGTATAACCAGACCCTTGATCCAGCTTCGATCTTGTGTGGTGTCACTTGATCATTGTGCTTTTCAGCTCGCTCAGCCATCGCTTGATGCAATCGAGCGCTCACTTGATCACGGGCCTAACGATAGTCCTTTTGCAGCTTATATCTCCACCGGCGAGCATCCCGGTCTTTACGCCGAATTCCACCCAGTTGCAATGTCGATTCCAACGATGATCGTGGGTCCCACCCATACGCCAAATAAAATGGTGTTTCACCACGAACGCGATCGGGGGTCGAGTTCAGTGCGAATACCAGCCGCTCTGCATACAATCTCCAATCTTTCTGGCCGACATCTGCTACATACATCTTGATTGCTCGCGTGATCGTCTGCACCGTCCTCTCCGCCTTGCCATTCGCCTGTGGACGGTATGCCATAGTGGCACTCTGACGTTGTCCCACGATTTTGTTGAACGCGCGAAATACTTCCGACATAAAGCCTGGTTCACGATCCTGCCGGATCACTTCGCTAGCCCCGAATCGTCGAAACACACACTCTTCATAATTTTCGGCAACTTTCTGCGCTGTGCGAGACGATCCAGCTTTCGCAATCACCATACCCGTCAACAGATCCGTCCAAATCATCAGTTCAGTCAGTATGTCCATCTGTAGATCGGGGTAGGGACGGGATATGATCCATGGCTATCACTTGGAATGGGTACGTAGCCTCGATTATTCCCCGGCGACATGCCCTTGATCGTAGGTTTGCCTTTCCCCGTCTCGCATTCTACGCATTGTCCGACAAACTTTTGTACGCTTCGGAATAGACCACGCAAATGGAAGTATCGTCTGATTCGCTGATATGTACGCCCTATGCCTTGGTGTCCTCCTTCCAAGCTCACATGATAGTGGTGGAGGACATCTGCATGTAGGGTCTCGGGTAAGACCAGCTTAATAGAAAGGTACCGATCGTCTTGATCATCTTTGTCATCGTTGTCTTTTCTTTTAGCCATGTTTCCACAGTAGATCAGTAAACCTTGTTCATCGACGTCGTAGTTGTCAGCAATTTTCGCGCAGTCCTTAACCTCGTCTGCGCTCAATTGTGAGACGTCACCATACAGACAACTTCGCAAATCATGAATCCATTTCTCTTCGTCCTGTGCCTTTTTCACCCGTTCCGCCCTTATCCCGGCTATAGATGTGTCGGTCCACGTTGACGGTCGCGGCTGATGTAGGTTACGTGATAGTGTCATCACTAGTACTTGCGGGGCAGTGGGATCTTCGTTCCACGTGATCACTTCCGGCAACCTGTTGAGATCGGTCAATTCCTCCAGCTGTTTCACGTCATCGATCTCAAATCTAGTTCCACCCTGCATAGCCCTAGTGGTGATGTGATCTGCACTCTTATTCCATTATCTTTTGACATGCACAAGATCATGATCCGACCATTCGCGAAGGAGATTGAGCGCACGCTGTTGCAACACTTGCAATCGTGGAGCTTTACATTCTATTTCGCGGCGCATTTGCCGGATTACTAAATTCGAATCTCCACACACGATCATCCTTCCTTTGGGGTATATCGACAGTAGGTCCAAACTTAAAAGAAATCCATGGTATTCCGCTTCATTCACCGTGATATCAGGTGCATGATCGGCTACCACGGTCATAATCTTCCACTCCGGTAATTTCCCTACGATAGCGCCGAATGCACCTACACATCGCTTGACACTTGCAGATCCTTCGAAAATAATCACCTAGAGTTCTTCGCCCTTTCCGACCGTAGGAGGTGGTACTTCAATCATCTGCCGCGGTTGTTTTTTCGGTACGTTCGCAATCAGTGCCTCATCGATTTCGGTGCAAGGAGTGATACTTACAGCTAACGCCCCCAGTAAATCCTCTTCTCCCTGTACACATTTCTTGATCTCGAGGCCCATTGTGATAAGATCGCAGCCCATCTGCCCAGCCGTCCGTACAGCCCGTTAGATGTTAGTAACCATCTCAGTGTGGATAAACGCGACAAGACAGTGATCGTCTTTCCGACCAGCATCGTGAAGTAAACATCCAAAACCCGTAGAAGCGCCAGAACTTCCTTTTAGACGGGGCTGTAGTTCAGCTCACCGTTCTTCAACGTTCGGCTGGCGAATGCCACGGGATAATACACTTGATCATGTTCTTGTACCAGCGCGGAGGATACCGCCCACTTGCTGGCGTAAACCACGATCACTGGCGTTTTGTTCTGATCAAAGTGGCGCAGGGTTGGAGCTGACGCAATCTTCGCCTTCAGCATGCTGAATGCTACTTTTGCCCTGATTAATCGATCACCTTCCTGATCCATATTCTCCTTGCTCAACGATCGGCTCTTTAACTCTTGATAATCCATTTCTCTTAATTCGTAGAGCACAGCGGCATAGATCGCGAAATCTTCGATAAACCGACGGTAGTAGTTAAAACTCCCCAAAAACGATTGCATGGCCCGTAAGGTGCCAGGGAAAGGCAAATTAATCAGATAGTCCAAATTTTTCGGATTTGTTTCCAAACCTCGGCTAGAGACATGATGCCCTAAATAGGGAACTTCGTTTCGTCCCCAGTACGATTTGGCCACGCTGATAAATAAATTCCATTGATCGCACTTTTCCAACAAACGATGCACCTTGTCACACAGGGTAGTCCATGTAGGTGCAGGGATCAAAATATCATCGATATATGATCGCCGCTGCAGTACAGACGGGCCCGGTGTTTGGTAGGGATATCCCACCGTAAAAAACATCATCCGATTCGTCAGCACAGTCCTTAACCTTAACATACCCATATAATGCGTTATCAATTAACCGCTGGTAGATTTGTGGGGAATTATTTAAGCCAAAAAGGCATCCTATTCCATTCGAACAATCCAAACGGAGTGACAAACGCCGAAATCTGACGCGCTCGATCGGTCATAGATACGACCCAAAAACCACTCGTCATATCCAAAGAGCAAAACCACAGCGCTTTATCTAAATCTTCGAGTAGATCAGAGATCAGAGGCATTGGATATACCATCAGGCGCGTGAGTTGATTCACCGCGCGATATTCGATACATAGACGAATATCAACCCCGTTCTTTTTCACAATGATCACTATAGGTGATGCCCAGGGTGACGTAGACGGTTGAATGATCTTGGTAGCCAATAGCCCTTTGATCAAAGCCGATAACTTTTCGCGAAATTGTGGAGCCACCTTACGACACTTTTGGGCGATCGGGCGAGCATTTCCTACATCGATATCACAAACAACTCTACGTGCAACAGGGGGTAGTGCGTTCCCCTTTCCGATCAACAGATGTTTCTTCGCCCAAATTATATCGCGAAGCTGATTAATTTCTTCTGGCGTGTTGACCAAGGCGTATCCGACTAGCAAATCGTCCCTAGTTACCTCTTCGGTGCTTGCAGATATTTCGGGCAACGTAGCAAGCTGCTTCTCCAGTTCTTCCACATACAAATCTCCACCTTCATGGTAACAAACTTGATCATCGATAGGGATTACACCAACTTTGCTAGGATCGGCTGAGATAGGGAGATCGCGCGTGTCTTGAATAGACGTATCTCTCGCAGTAGGTCGTTCAACTCCGTGATCCGGGGTCGGGCCTCTCATCTCCGGCTCCTGGTTGCACCGCGCTTGCACCTCTTTCACCTTTTGCGGCCCTCCGGTCACCAATGCTACAGATGTGGCGCTCGGGTCCGTAGAGCGTACTAAAATACTTCGAGGATTAGGATACTCCCTTTTATCGACTAGGGGACCTTGATCGACACTTTATTGATCGTCACTCACGGAATCGGTAGACGCTTGATACGCGAGATTTTGCGATTCCTTGTAACGATTAGACCCTATCGAAACAAATCCAGGGCGACGGGGCACATCATCTTTGTTCATCCAGATGCCTAAAATGGTCTCATCTTGCACGATGATCGGATGATCAACCGCGTTCGTAACACGCAGGTATCGCAAATTTGCCAACGCCCCTAGTGATAGGGGGGACCCAATCTTTTCTACGAGTAATCCACAACTTTCGAGATCGCTGGTCATAAATTCTAACCTCGGCAGATCGACCTACTATGATCTGTTCGTACTGATTGAGTTTCATATAATTACCACTCGATCCATACAGCTGTCGGCGCCCCTCCAATGGGATGATCACCTCAGGCAAACTTAGCGCGCCGTGGGCGATGTCTAACCGAACACCAGCTGGTATCATGAAATCCATACCCAGTATAGCATCTTGACCAACAAGGCTGCCCACACATGCATGGAAATAATAGACCAACGAGCCTGCTAACGTAATCTTGATTTTAGTGCGCCCTTCCGTGAGGTATGCACTTTCTCCAATGCCGACACATTCTTTCGTTTGACTCGTGTCGATCTGACAACTCACCTTAAGAGCAAAGGTTGAGTCGATGATCGACACTTCAGCACCAGAATCAAATTATCGTGGCACGTTCGTTATTGATTTTACCACTCGCCTTAGTTTGTGTAAACCATTTCTTTGGAGAGTGGTATTTCAAATATCCGCGCGATTCACCTGGAAGTAGATCGACCTCCATGATCACCGGGGACCGAGAAAACTCATTGATATGGCAATTAGCCAAGCGTGGAAAATCAGGCTGATCACATTATCATTATCTCTTTCTGCTGCTTGATCAGCCCTCTTCTTATCCACATATGCAAAAAAACACAAACCAGAACGCTCGTCTCGTACCAGATTCCAACCTGGCGAGCGTCCTAGTTTAACAAATCTTCAGCTTCCTTGGGCAGCATTCCAGCATGCTTGGTGAGATTGTACCACTGGCGGATGCGGCTGTAAAACTCTTCCATAGGGCACTTGCCCGCATCGTGAACTTCTCCGCAGGCTCGACAGACGTATAAACAATGATCGGTCGGATGTCCTTTCTTGCCGCACTTGAGACAGGTCAGGCTCTTCCATCAACGAAGATTATCGTGCCTAATCGACCCACAATGACTGCATTTCTTCACCGCCCCTTGATCGACTGCACTTGAATCACTTCGATTAACCGATCGGGACTCGCCAGGCTGATTGAGCGCCCCTGGTTGGTCGCGTATAGCAGCAATCGTGTAACGGCGCTGATCTCCATCGCTTCCACTGTCGTCGGCACTTGATTCTTCACTTCCAGACGACACCTTGATCGCGCGTACTGCTTTGGGCTTTCGCGCAGGTGCAGGTGCCCGATCATCGCCGAACTTCTGGAGGAATCGGCTGGTACCTACTGCCTCTGTTGGCTGGTACAACCTATTACGTGCATACGCCCGCAATGTCTCTTCCAGGTATGCCGCGGTGTCCAACCGCAAAAGCGCCAGTTGATAGGCGAGCTCGCGATTGGCCAATGTATCCAAGAAATGTTGTACATGTTCACGTAAAGTCGTAGGCGATCCATCCCTGATCGGTAACTTGGCTAGCAATCCCGCCACATTCAACCGGTGCGATTGGGCTTTCATCCGACGGCTGCTTCGTATAATAGTACTGGCGGGATGCCGATTGTCCACTTCCTCAATATTGCACTTCAATCTCATCCACAAGATTTTTCCAGGTTGATCGAGTGCTTCTACTCAGCTGGCGATGCCAATTGAGCGCTGGTCCTTTTAGTAGATCGCCTAGTATCAGACACTTTTCAGGATCAGAAGCTTGATACCGCATAAATGCTGACTTGAGGCGACTAATCCAATTCCGCGCTTGATTTTCATCCCCTTCCTTTCCCGAAAATTCTTTTAGATCACTCATCGCAGACATTCGAATCCTGGGGATCGTCTGTTCATCAGGCATCCCAGTATGTGTGGACGCAACGGTGGCTCGTCGTGGTAGTGTGATCGGCTCATCTGGGTCAATATACTCGCTCTGGGATCGTTGGTCATGGAACGAATATACTGATTCCATATCAACGTCCTTGACCGTTGCTGATCTTTTTGGCTTCGAGTGCTGCTGACGAAGTGAATGCACAGATTCCATGTCAACGTCCTTGATCGACGCAGCTCTTCTTATCTTTAGCTGGCGGTTTTTCCCGCCGACAACTCCAGGTGTCATCTTGCGTCTTTCTTCAGCCAGGAACTTCTCCATAGCCTTATCAAAAAATGTCTGCAGCTGTGGACTTTGCGATACTTGATCATCTTCTGCTTTGATCGATTGAGACCAAACAAATAAAGGTTATCTATGAAAACTTAAACCAGTTCCATATTGATAGCCGAAAACTTGGATTTATCCTTCTGGAAAACTGCCATCCTGGTGGTCTTGGGCTCTATACTCCCGGCACTACTCGACTCCGCTTCAAATTCATCGCCTTCAGAAGGGGAAGATTCGTAGCACGATGATCCCGTGTGTTCTCCTGCGTTGTTTCATGGCCTGCCTCAATCTTCAACGGAGATTGCGAGGGTTCCAACGTAGTGGTTTGACCCACGATAGGTAGCAATAGATGAAACAACTGCTGGGTAAATTCTGACAGATCTTCTGGATCGTGATCAAACACCTCTTCAGCATCGTAGGCGCCTGTCGTCAGACCTGACTGCTTGATCAGGCATGTTAGCCTCAGTACGATCGTGAGTTTGTCTCTCCCATCCGTAACTGGCTGATCGACCGGTCCGTCCAGCTTCCCGCTGATCATGACCCCAAGTAGGCTCATGATCGAATTCGTCAATAAGAAATCTTCCAGTTTTCCTTTATAAACCTTTCGGTAAAACGTTCTCACCAGATCGGCTTCCGTTGGTGGTGTACTTCATCGATTTTCGTCTCTCTCCGACCCAGGCGCCTTCATCAACACCTTCGGCTGGTCGGTCTTGTAATACTTCATCACCGGATCCCAATCCGGATCATTATATACACATATTTTTGGCGGATCATAACTTGCGTTATGATCCACATGGGCTCCCGAAGGAGCCTCGGGAGGTGGTTGAGGCTTCTCCTCCTTTATTCCATCAAGATTCCTCCCCAGGTCCTGATGATCAGCGTTTCCTTTCTTCTTCAGGCATGACTACGACGAACTGCCTTCCACCGTCACAACCTCCTCCTCCTTTTCCACCTTTATCTTCACTTCTGCTTCCGCTTCCGTTTTCACTTTCACATCAGCGCTGTCTTGCGTAGAATCGCGGTGATATCCCGCGTCGCCCAAAGATCCGGGCACGCGCACCATTGTGGTGGAGCGGCTGATCAAAGTTTTTGACGCTTGATCAGGCGGTACCACGGCGCCCGGACTGCCGACTAACGAAGGGGGTCCTCCGGTTGTCCTTGACTGCTTGTGTTTCTGCTCACCTTGTGTACCCGACGGCTTAGGCGTGGGTAGCTCTCCAGGTGGCGGGGATGTAGACACGGCAATTCCTTGATGCAAGATTGGTGAACTTGTAATGAGTTGATCGAGGTGCTGATCAGACGTGATCCGGTGTAATCGATCTCGAATCAGGTGCGAACAGGCTTGATCAGCAGTGATCAGGCTTGGGCAGGCACCGAAAGTCGTTGATCAGCTGTGATCAGACTTGATCAGGCACTAAAAGTAGTTGACGAGTCCAACTAGATCAGGTTTGATCACGCACCAAAAGTAGTTGATCAGCTGAGATCAGACTTGATCAGGCACCAAAAGTAGTTGATCAGCGGTGATCAGACTTGATCAGGCTTGATCGGGCACCAACAGTGGTTGATCAGCGGTGATCAGACTTGATCAGGTGCCAAAAGTCGCTCAGGTACAAGTTGGTGCGATCTGTGAGTTGTTGATTGCGGGTCACGAGTTGCAGAGTGTCGATCAGGTGTTGATAGGCGAAGGGGGTACTTGATCAGGCAGTGGAAGTCTTCACTGCCTGATCACGGAGCCTCTGGAGTCTTCAACAGCTAACGGAACACCCAAATATTTGTATTCCTAGCCTAGACCTACGAGGGGGGGGTAAATTTCGCTTAATCCATCTAGAGTTCCCGTGGGGCGCTTACAGCATGCGAACTCTAGGGGCCAAACGCGAACCAAACGTGGAGAGGTGAGAGCACTGCTCAATCACGCTCTCAAAACCATAAACCTTTACTGAAGAACCGCTGACACAGCGGGCGGAGTTGCGGAGTGAGTTCTCAACACTCTACGTCTGCCGGTGGGCCAAAAATGAACAAAGTGCTCCCGCCCGGGACGTAGAGGTGTATACTAATAAGGGAGGCGCAAAGGTGCCGTCCCGGAGACGATCTGCTAGATCGAACGCAAAAGGAGAACTTTATTATTGATTAAATCCTAAGAACTACCCATTTCCTAATATCCACCAACCAGAACTACCCGTTCCAGCGTCCTCCGTCGACCAGTCGACCTGATTTGTCCGTTGTCCGTCGCTGTTCGTCGGTGTTCGCTGAGTACCTGTACGTAATCTTCCCATCTTCCTATGCCCTGTCTATGTCCCGACTATGTGCACCACGGTCGTACACGCAACTGAATACGCCGTGGTACCCACAATCGTATACGATTACGTACCCGATTTTGTCCGTAATCGTCCCACCCCCCTAAATTAGGCCTTATAATAAGGCCCTATAATAAGGGCCCATAATAAGGCCCTACAATTAGGCCCGTTATTGGGCCCGATTATAACACGCTTTACGACAGTGGTAATTCACACCCATGTGCAGCAACATCATTCCGAGCGCGATATTGCTGGTCTTGACAGTCGTCCTTCGCCCCAGGATCCACGAAGGTATGGGAGGTCTCCCGGTTGACAGCGTGTCATACTGACTTCGTCAGGAACACGCCACGCATGTATCGACTCCAAGTCGCATAGTTGTCCCCATCAAACTTATCGATGAAGACGTTGGAGGATGCGTGGCTGGCAGAAGACATTGCGCTTGGGCTCATAACCTGTTAACGATATGGCGCGAAGAGACGAGAGTGCTGAGAGTGACCGGAGGGAGCGAAGGCGCTTGAGGAGGCGGAGCAGATGACACTTGCTCGGCAGAAGGAGAATTTGAAAGTGATTTATTTATGAATGATTTAACCAGCCAGTCCGTGACGTCATTCTGTGACGTCATACTATGACGTCAGTTACAACTAGACAATATACAAACATGCAACATCCATAAGTACGGATGTACAAACATGCATAAGTTCGGATTGCATCAGCAACCCTCAACACGCCCTATCAACTTGGGGGAATGCACGACATGGTCCAATGCGTGCGTGCCGACGAAAATGGAACCACCGAGACGTGCACCACGCGTTCGCAAGTTTGGACCAAAACAAAGGCGTGAGTCCATGCGTCCATCGTCAAGACGAAAAGTAGATTTTCCGAGCGGCTCTCATGCATCAAGCCAGATTCAAAGCCCTAGGAAAGGAGCGCGTTGAAAAAACATCGCCAGGAATGGGTGTTCATCCGTGCGAATCTCGCGATTTCTCGGTCGTTCCCCTAGTTCGGACGATTGCCGATCCATTCCTTCAGCTTCAGCTACACAAGGACAAGGGGCGGATTCGAGGACGTCTCCACTTCTTGCCATCGTCGAGCGAAAGTAAACATAGCAAGCAGTCGAGATTTGCCACACCAGGCCCACCCAATAAAGCGAGGGGTAAGGAAAAGGATCCTGCACGCAACAATTGCAGTAAGCAGTAGCTGAGCGTTCATACACTCCCGCGGAAAAGGGCCTCCTTTGCAGGAAAACGGTATCTGGATGTATGTTATCCGGGTAATTCAAGAGTCACGGTGTTGAAAAGGCCCCCATTGCAGCCGCGATCTGGGTCGTACGCTACGAGGGTTGCAAACATGAGGGCATCGAGACGGTCAAGCACACCACCGTGACTAGGAAGGAGCGGGCCGGAATCTTTCACTCCAGCAGCACGTTTGAGTAAGCTCTCAATGAGGTCTCCCAGACGCCCACTGATCACGGCAATGACTGTAAGAGTCACGTTGGTGCCAAATGAACCAGGTAGATCGAGCAAGTGGGATGGATGACACGACCATGGCCGACGATCCCAAACGCAATGGCACCGATTGGACCTTCGTAATCCTTGTTCTTGGATAGATGCGCGACGAGCGGGTTCTAGTACGGGTCGTTCGCGAGCGTGAGGACCTTGCCTGTAATCTAAGCGCCCGTATCAGATGCCCAAACGACATAAAGCAGCGCAATGAGTAGTTTGCGGTACACTATTCAATGTCCATCGTCGACAACGGCAACTAGGACCCAACAATGTGCCGATAAGGTAGATGAGACCCAAGGCGTCCAGTGTAAAGGGTGACAAACGCGTCTAGATTGCTCTGACATGTCGTGAGTCGGAATACTGGGACGAGGACCATGCCAGCAGGAAGGATGTGCGATGATGGAGTCGCCGTGTTGCAGGAAAAAAATCGTTCATTGGACAAGCCGTGGACAGGAGCGTCAGAATGGTAAAGATGGCCTTCTCAACGAAAACAAGGAGTGCATACCGCCAGTCTGGAGTCGGAAAGGCACACATGGCAGCAACGAAGCCGGTTCCAAGAATGTAAACCCATCGCGCTTCGTACAACTCCGTCGTTCGAATTCCGGAAGCCCCTTGCATTACCCATAGAAAAACCAAACATGAGATCGCACAAAGCAAGGGGGCAAGACACACACCGCGGCGAGCCATTCACGTCCTTTAGATGCAACCTTTGCCACGCTTGAGCTTGCGCCGCACTCTCAGTCTTCGAGCTTCTTGCCTCAGCTCATGGATTCACTCGCGCGCGTTCCATTGGTTCTTGTTCTTCTTGAACCGATCGAGTCCTGTGGTCTCGCATGGGAACGACATGATCTGATCCCCTTGCCAAGTCGCCATCCTCTTGAGCCCGAACTTGTCACGATCGAAGGAACTACTGCTGCTTCGGCTGTCGCTTCGTGTGTGTGTGTGTGTGTGTGTGTTGCTGAGACGTGAGACTTGCAAGCCGTTCGAGTGACACGCTCGGCCTGCTCGAACGCTCGTAATCTCGTCACTAGTCGCAGTTGAAGACGATTTCCAAGACACCGCGTATTCTTCATACACGAGCACGTGCTGGTCAGGAAACTACGAACGGTGGGGACAGTACAAATTGCGGGTGAGACCCAAAGAAATCGATCAATTCCCTAGCTTTTTTACCTTAAACCACGCATTTACATTCTGTCGTCGTGCGCCCCTCCCTACCCATATCAAGTAGGGTGCGCTTCCTTCTTAGAAACTTCCTCCCAAGACCGTACGGCACTAACGGCCGACACTGTCACAACGGGCATTTACACGTGCGCCCAACTCGTGTCAATTTCCTACATAGAATAGAAAAGCTTCATCTCGTTGTGCATTTTCATTTCGCCATTGGTTTTGAGCCATTTGCGGTACTTGACATGCCACAAAAAGAGCGAGATGGCAACCATGAAGTCTGGAACCAGTCCGACGTTGCGTTCTTAAACACTGTCAGAATTATTACGGATGGCAAATAAATAAAGCTAGCATAAGTTAAGGGGAATGTTAAATCGCCCCCCCCCCCAATCGTTAAATCGCCCCCCCCCAATCGTTAATTCTTTCCCCCTCCCCCCCCGCCCATTTCTACACATCGATGTAACAATGCGCTTTTTATATTGTAAATAAGTTAGAGCTAATGACCGTCGTCTTGGCCTTCGAAAGTAACGATGGCTCGCGAGCTATTAAAGGTAAAGTGCAAGTGGATGAAAGCGATGGTGTATCCGTAGAAGATTATGATATTTGTGAGTACTATGACATTCAACGCACCGTCGAGCAGCTCCGTCTTGGTGCCTACAAGAAAATTGCTCTCCAGTTTCCCGATTCGCTATTGCCAAATGCTCCTTTAGTTCAGCAGAAATTAAAAAAAGAGCTGGTGGGCCAATGAGAGCTTGTTTTTGTGCTCGCAGACACGTCGTATGGTAGCTGCTATGTCGATGAAGTAAGTGGCAGCACAGCATCTTGCAGCTGACTGCATTGTGCATTATGGTCGCTCGTGTCTGAGGTGAGACTCGGAGGTAGTTTTTAATTGCGTGGGCAGGTGTTAAAATAAGCATCCGTTTAATTTTTATGGCTAGTGCCACGACTAAAATTCCTGTCATTTGTGTCTTTGGAAATGCACGAATTCAAGTTTACGATTGTGTGCAGCGACTAAGTGAGACAATTGATGCTCAAATAAATAACGTAAGTGTTTTTGTACTTAAGCGGACGTAAGTCGTACCACTTCGTAGTAGTCGTATGAGACGCTTGCTCTTTGCACATCCGGGATGTGTAGAAATGGGCGGGGGGGGGCGAATTAACAATTGGGGGGGGGGGGCGATTTAACATTCCCCTAATTTAAAGGTTTATTTTTGAAGTCCAAAACTTTTCCATATTTGCTGCATTTGGACATAAAAGGGAGGGGGTGTGGACCTATCAACTTGGGGGTGTGGCCCGATCAATTCCCTAATTATATCGGAAGAAGATTTTTGGAAAAGTGCGAAATAAAAAACATCTACCACCTTCTAATTATACAGTGCCTTGTAGTCATGACGGTTCCTACTACTTCGTAGGCCTCGTGGGTAGCAATGGAACCACCAGATTTTATCCAACAATTGTAACGGACGGTGCATTCATTGTAAATAGTCCAGTGGGACTTACATAGAGGTGCAATACAGCGATCCTTCACGTGTGATCCAACACTATCCAAGCAAGAAGTGTATTTATTGTCCGATAGGCTTAACGAATTGCCTCATAAGTTGCTCAAATGAGGTGCGTAGACGTAAGGCCCCGGTGTTCGCGGAAGGAGTGTGAAGTTTTAAGGTGTTTTAAAGACGCTGTATTGGTAGAAAAAATACTAGTTATTCGAACAATGCAAGAAGCATGTCCCTCTTCTTCTCCTGAAGTCAAGAGCAGCGAGAAACCACGAGAATTTTTTTCTCTTCCGACCATCATTACCTTGTTGGCGCTCGCTCATCATGTCAACGCTCACGTATTCACCCCTTGCATCAGCTTGGTGGGATTTAAAATCATGCACCTAAGGAAAATTGCATTTATTTTGCTAATCATTGGGAAGCGACTGGTGCCAAGTCGCTCGCCGAGATGTTGGATTGGTGAGAACCACCAGAGTCTTACAGCGATATCACGGGCTAATCCGTGCCCTTGAACTGGATCAGAAGAACACAGTATCTAATGTGATTATTTCTGGAGGCACCCACCCGCATGGAGTTCATGAGAATCTAAGCTGGCACCAAGCAGTTTGCTACCAGTGTGGTTGCAAAAGGCGGAAATGTTTAAAAGAACTTAGGACGTCTTGGCAAGCAAGATAACGAGCTATAATTTACTTGATGTCAGCCGTGACGCGGATGGATAGCTCCATTTGCGTTTGGCGAGACCTTGCGCTGTTTTTGGCGTATGCGAGTGGTAAAATCTCTCTACTCGTCTCTGTCCACGTACTTTAAAGGCGGTACCCTCCATACTCTTAGAGTAATCTCGCCACAGAAATGGATGGCTTGGTACGATTAACGCGCGACTGCCGAACGACTAGGGCAGGCCGCCTCCTTCCACTCGATCGACCCCTATACAATGCATATTGTATCTTACGTGGCCACGAAGTCATGCCTTTATGTGATATCCATCGATGCATACGTGTGTAGTTAATATATGGATTTTGTAATTATAGAGTTGGTACTATTAGGGGGTTTCAAAGTTGGCGATTTTGGTGAACGATTTCATCCAAAATTGGGGACGCCCATGCTTTGGCAAATCGAACTGTTCAAGGTCGAACCCACCCCCCCCCCCGCCATTTTAAGGAATTTTTTTGTCCATTTCAGGAATTTAAATTTTCCTCTGAGGTTTAGGGTTCATGTCCGAACGCGTCGCTAACGGCCACCGACCAAGGAGTCATCCGTTTGATATAACTTTCACTAGTCATATTACAAGTGTACGATGCCCGACGCACTGACTTCTACTCTGAGTCCCTTTGTGGTGAGGGCTCTGTGTCCCCGCTGTCGCATGTTGTGATCGCCAATGAATGGATATCCAAGTTTATCAGTGCTGTCATCTGTCGCTAGCCGCCGCTTTCCGCTTCATGGGCGGGCTTGCAGCCGATGCTTCCGTTCCCACCGTGACCTAAAACCTGTCCGTCTTTATGGATTTTAATCTCACTGTATTGCGTCCCATTAACCGTTGTCGCTGTTCGCAGGGTAAACGTTGTGCTTGTGGACTATGAGAGTAATCGACACGCAGTCAAGGGACGCGCTGGTCAGACGCTATTGGAAGCTATGTTGTGATCGCCAATGAATGGATAGCCAAGTTACCGCCTGCGAACACAGGGGGAGGAACAAGATATAATCGATGCTTACGTCCCGGCAGAGGAACGGAACGCTCCACGAACTCTCGTTTGGGCTCATAGATTGTGTTGCAGAAGTAGCTGGATGGCCTGGTGGTGGCAGTGCCTGAAACACCGCCCGTGGAGGTATACGAGTATGAGCATGAGTATGAAGAGGATGACTACGAGTCGTACGATGATGAGCATCTGCACGCGTGAGGGATCGCAAAAAGTGATCGGTTTCTGGGCTCATGATGAGCGAACGACGGCATCGCCTTCTTCTGCCATCATCTTCTATTTGCCATCATCATTCTCTCCAGCCATGAAAAGATAGCAAAAATCAAACTGCTGAGTTGTAATTCGTTTTCATGTTAGGATGTCATCAAAGCTTCTTTTACCTCATCCACTATCATTAATGACAATAGTATTCATTCATGACACGTAATCTATCCAGGTGACAGTCCGACATAACAATGGTGATATCTCTACAATTGCGAAGCGATTCCTATTGTGAGTTATAGCCAAAGCTGTCAATGCGGTATTTCATTATCTGTCAGCTGCAAGTAACATCCGACTACAGATTTCATATTCTTCGTATGTATTCGGGCTTAACCTCTGGATGTTAGCACAATTCCTCAGAAAGATCAGCGGCACTATATCCTCAAACTCCGTCGCAGTCGACGGAGTTTGAGCACGCCTATTACAGCTGATGTATCGTCAAGCCTGTACCCGCTCGTGTACTTCACCCGCGTCCAGAAGCCTCTTTCCCCGCATAATTGCCAATTTTTCTTCCCATTCGGCATTGGCTTCATGTTCGTTGTGCTTCTCCTTCAAAATAGCGCTTTCCAAATGATATAACTCTAGAACGTTGTCAAATCTAAAGAAACCAAGAAACAGATCAGTACTACTGAGCAAGCGTTCATCTGCTGATTAGCACGAACATGAGCCCGAGGAAGCATCTGCAGACAGTTATTCAGGTCAATATCTGCGTTAGTATCTCAATTTGAAGAAACTGACAAATCAGTAACGATAGCATGTGATCATGACAACAGTACCGTCATGAAAAGAGGTAACTCTGTGCAAACGCACACACACCCGATACAAATTAATAAATTCCCGCTTTAGCTGTGGCTTCAAACCACTAATTCTCTGCCAGGTATCCTCTCAAGGGACTTGCAACTTGTGAATTCCGCGTCTACGACTGCCCAAAAGACTTCATCAATAATAAAGTCATCGCTATCAATACTTCTACCGCAAATGCTCCTGCTACGGCAAAATCAACGCGTTTAAGCTGTTCAGTCGAAATTACTAACAAAAGAAACCTTGACGCAGAGACTGTGGTTGACACCCAATCTCAGACTCGGGACCAAACGCGTGTGTATGGGGTTAGGGTAGAGGGCGGCGATTCCGCAAAAGAAAATCGTCCATTTCGCCAAAACGAAATCGACTAGCTCGGAGCTAGTCGATTTCCGAAATGGACGAAAAATAGACCAAATGGTCGACCATTTCATTTACAAAAATTAGCCGAAATCACCTAACTTTGAAACCCCCTATTAAATAGACCAGGGGATGGGACCCGTCGTACCGACGGGGCAGGGTATAAAAACTGTCTGTCCGTCTACAAAACTTTCCCCCCATGTATTTCCAGGGTTAGAATAGCGAAAAAATATACTCTACATTATACTAATGTGGTCACAATCCCTGGGTCGCACGGCGTTACTGTAAGCAGTAACGGCGTGCGACCACTATCAATGTCGGTAGTAAAGCTTCTATTTCTAACCAATGATAAAGTCGAATATTCTTACTTAACTGTAAAAGCGCTATTTGTAACCAATTAAAAGACATCGATAGTACAGCTCGACTTCGCTTAAGTGCGGGAGCGTGATCGACGACATGGTATTCTTTTATATATAGATAATTTCGTACTTGAAGAGATAAAGTAGTGTACTTAGGAGTCTTAGCACCTATTACTAGGTACGGATAAGTTGTGTAGGATATACGATGTAACGGGGCTACATTCGGGTAAGACTGAGTGTTGGTGTACATGAGTACACCACGGTTGAGGTCAGTATTGGCCGGGTTGAAAGGTTTCGAACCTTTGGTTATTTTAACCAATCAGGGCAGGGGCCCTTGGTGTGGTGGTGTGTCAGCCATCCACGTGTCAGTACACAGGTGTGTACACTACATTTTAGCTAGGTACGAATTAGGAATATTCTACTTAGTATTACATATAGTTTATATTAGTTTAAATTAATTTAGGCTAATTACATATTAAATATATTCAGTTTACATTTTTTTCACTCTAAATAGCAGACGCGCGACCTCGACCGGTCGCGCGTGCAGTGAGTGTCGTATATAAGAGGGAGCCCTCCCTTTATCTACACCCCGTAAAGGGAAGACAGCCGTTAAGGCTACGTAGTAAACCAACCCGGGAATCTTGGCCCCGAGTAGGAGATCTCTCCTACTAAGCCCTTTATAAGGGCGTATCGGCTAAGTAGCGGTAGATACCGCTTTAAGAAAGATCCTTCCTCTGTGCGCTAGCCGCACCGTGCGTATACGCACCGTCTACATCTGGTAGCACTTGTAGTCAATCCAACACCTGTGTTGGTAGACTAGGCATCCTCTGCAAAGGATGAATCAGGACGATTGGGATAGTTTGACCCTCGTCCAGCAGGAAGCATTTAAAAGGCTGTTACCCTTAACGGGGGAAGAAGGTATGAAGCTCCTAGTGGAGCAGGGCCTTGAGGACGTAAAGGCAAGGGTGAATGCCCTCATCGCTCATGAGGCGAGTTGAGGTGGAGTTCATTCCACGGGGGTGCGCCCTCCATTATCGTTTAAGATAAAGGAGTTCACCGGAGAGAAGGGTGACAACCTTTATGTTTGGTTGCGAGAGGTCGAAACGGCCTTCGCCACAGCGAACATGACCGCTGATCACTTGCAAGTGGGACTTGTATTGACCCATCTTACGGGTAAAGCCCGTACATGGGCGTTTACATGCTCGGAATCAGTCAAGGACGTGTTTCCAACATGGAAGGTCCTTAAGCAGAAGCTTATAGACATGTACTCAACGCCTGATCTGGTTTTCCAGAATCAACTGGCGTTCCTGAGGTGCCGTCAAGGCACTAAGGACCTGGAGATTTATATCCAGGAGCTTAAGACCCTGTTGGCAGGGATGTACGTGAAAGCGTATTCGGACGATGTGTCCATCCCCGTCTTCATGGGAGGCCTGAGAGAAGGGCCAGCACGTTCGGAATTGTTCCGATGCCGACCCAAATCCCTGGAAGAGGCATTCAAGATAGCGTTCAACGCCGAGAGGAACTTCCGTTCCTCTAAGGTGGGTCCCGAACCCATGGACCTGAGTCAGGTCGAAGCGGAGGAGAAACCTCCCGCTAAGAGTCATTCTGACTCTTTTTCACAGAGCTTTGAGGCAGAGCTCTTGGCTATGTTGCAGCGGCGTGGGCCGCTGAGATGCTTCCTGTGTGGGAGCATGGATCATCTGAGGAACAGATTTCCGAAAAATCCCCAGCGAGACACTCGCTACAAGGGACCAAGGGTGGGGAAAAAGCCCTTGTCCAAGCCGTCGGGAAACGACGGCTCCCAGTAGGTGCGGGGTGCCCTACTGGGGGACCCCTCAGTGCTGTTAAGCCCCAGGGTAGGGGACTACAGCACAAAGCCCCGAGGGAAGCGGTGCTTTCTAGCACCGAGTTGGTGTACCAGCCAGGTTTGCTGGTAGTCCTTGCGGACGTGAAAGGCTTTGATAAGCCTTGGAGAGTCTTGATAGACTCTGGAGCGTCTGACAATTATGTCAGACGGGCTTCTGTTGTGAAGAGTAGGCTGTATGCCGAGGCCCTAGAGGCACGTTCTCGTGACGTTGTCACGGTCCGTCTTGCGACGGGCGTACAGGTTTCTGTACACAAGGTCTCGATTGACCTTAAGCTGAAGTTGAAGACTTCGACAGCTTAGAACGTTGCCTAGTCCTGGATTTGGACTCGAGGTATGACCTCATCCTGGGCATGAAGTGGCTGGAACGCCACGAGCCATGGATAGACTAGAAGTCTAAGTCCATTGGCTCAACGCACCCGCGATCGGGTGAAGCATTGGCGAGTAATGAACTTACCTTTGCTCGATATCAAAAGCGATTCTGGCGTGAGATGCCAGAGATTGGGATGTCTGAAACGATCATTCCCAATGGCGTTAAGGAAGAGTTCCTTAACGAGGGGGATTCGTCGGTTAATCCCCGCGCCGATATAGACGAGACTGGTGAGTCGCCAGTGATAGAGGTGGAATCCTCTGAGGGTAAGCGCGAGGCGCTTAGAGAAGAGACCCGAAGCTCGTCTTTTCTACAGGTCGGGATTGATTCCGACTACGCCGTGTCCGGCGAACAAGTTGCGACTCCAGTGGTAGGGGTAGAGACCCCTATGGTTAAGCGCGAGGCGCTTCCAAGCGAAGAGACCCGAAGTTCGTCTCTTTCGCACGTCGGAAATGATTCCGATTACGCCGTTATAGGTGATACCGGCGAGTCACCGGTGGTAGAGGTAGAGACCTCTTTGGATAGGAGCGTGGAGCTTCCAATAGATGGGGCAATTGACTCCCCCCATCTGGGTCTCGGGATGAGTCCCGAGGCCAGTAGTCAGCAGTCCTACAGGATGATGAATAGTGTGACAGGTGTTGTCACAGAAGGCGTAAGCCTGTAACGGTTGCCTGGGGTAGGCGAACTGTTGTCGTTGGAGGAGATGTCCTTCAACGAGTTTGAGACTGCTTTGAAAGCAGATGAAATTGACGAGGTCGTCATGTTGCGTCCGGAAGAGGAGTTGAACTCTTCATCCACGATGGACGAGTCAGTTTTGTTGAAAACCAAACAGGCATTAAATGCCCGAAGCGGCCTCAAGATCCTCGCGGATCCTGAGGACCCTTACCATTCCTTATTAAAGGAATTTGGAGATGTCATTAGTGACAACCCGCCGATGAGGTTACCACCGGATCGGGGAGTCCGACATGAAATTGATTTGGTTCCCGGAACCAAATATTGCGTCACTAGGCAGTGGCCTCTCCCCAAGGAACAATGCGACGTCATCGACGCATTCTTCAAGGGGAAAGATGAGGCAGGGATGGTGCGAGAGAGCAAGTCTCCACACTCATCTCCCACTTTTTGTGTTCGTAAACCGAATAGAAAGTGGCGCATTGTGCATGCGTATAACAAGCTGAATGCAGCTACTGTACCCATGCAGACTCCGATTCCTCGGAAGGATGTCCTCCAGAACAATATGGCGGGCTTTACTGTGTACAGTGCCTTAGATCTGGTGGACGGGTATTATCAGGTGCTCATGCGAGCGTCCGATATTCCGCTGACAGCGGTTATCACGCCTAGTGGCATGCTGTGGGAGTGGCTTGTTATGCCACAAGGGCTTTCAAATGCACCAGCGACTTTCAATCGCTTGGTGAATCAACTCTTCCGCCCTCATAGGAAGTACGCTCAGACGTACTTCGACGATATATTCGTCCATAGTCGTGCGGAAGGCGACTCGTATTATGTTCAGACGCATCTTATACACCTTCGAGAAGTGCTCGAATGTATGCGAGAGCATAAGTTATATGCAAACGCATCCAAGTGTATCTTTGGTGCTGAGGAAATTCCTTTCCTCGGATGCTTCATCGGTAAGGATGGAGTGCGGGCGGATCCCGCAAAGGTGAAAGCCATTGTGGAGTGGCCTTCGCCTGTAAATCTTAGAGATTTACGGAAGTGGCTTGGATTAGCCAATTATCTCCACAAGTACAGCGAGAACTACGCTGAAATGGCAAAGCCATTAACTGGCCTTCTTAAGAAGGACGTTGATTGGTGTTGGGAAACCAAACACCAAAACGCTTTTGAAGCGGTTAAGGGGAGCTTGTTAAAAGCTCCCGTTCTTGCTCTCCCAGACTCTGGGAAACCATTTAGTGTCGTCTGCGACGCCTCCGATTTCGCAATCGGATGTGTTTTGTTACAAACAGACGATGCAGGAAGGGAACGCGTAATTGCGTTTGAGTCGAGGTAGCTTAAAGCTGCAGAACGGAATTATCCCGTTCATGACAAGGAGCTACTTGCGATGAAGTACGCTCTTGTCAAATTTAGGGTTCACATACTCGGCTCAAAGCCGTTCGTGGTTTATACTGACCACGCGTCCTTACGGACAGCGACAAAGTCGCCTCATCTCTTGCAACGGATGGCCCGTTGGCTCTCCTTCTTTGCGGAGTACAACTTTGAGGTTAAGTATAAACCTGGCAAGCAGAACGTGATTTCAGACGCGTTATCGCGTCGTCCCGATTACGAGCTCGCTCACGCGACATTCGTCACCACGTCTGTAGTGGATCTCATACGCCAGGCGTATGAGAAAGACCCACAATGTACGGCGCTTATCCGCGCGTTAGGTGAAAAGGGTCTTGGCTCGTCTGATCCAGCCCTGTCAAGTCGAGCTAGAGCTCGTTTACACCGTTACAGGTACTGTGACGGTCTGCTATTTTATAGCACGAGCACGGAGGACACTCCGCGGGTGGTTGTTCCTCATGATGAGGAACTAAAGTATAGAGTCCTCTTTGAGGCACATGACGCCCCTACCGGGGGTCATTTAGGTCGGGATAAGACCTAAAGCGCTTTAAGCGCTTTGTATTGGTGGCCCAACATGTATAAATGGGTCGGTGCGTATATACGAACCTGTGAGACGTGTCAGATAGTCAAAACCTATGCAAGTTCAGCTGCGCCTTTGGCGAGCTTATCGGTTCCAACGGAGTGTTGAAAATCCACTAGCATGGATTTTATCTTCGGTTTTACGAAGGATAAGGCCGGGAACACGGGAATTTTGGTCTTTGTAGACCGTTTGAGCAATATGGCTCACCTGGCGGCGGTGCCAGAGTCCATTTATGGACAAGGATCAGCGAAAGTGTTCCTAGACCGCGTCTTTCGACAGAATGGTCTACCCGATTCCGTTGTGTCGGATCGGGATCCCCGTTTTACGGGACAGTTCTGGGGAGCGTTGTTTAAGGTGCTAGGCACCAAGCTCCTCATGTCCACTGCGGATCATCCGCAGACGGACGGTCAGACGGAACGCGTTAACCGCAAGGTGGAGGACATTCTCCGGAGTTTATGTCCGGATTCTCCAAAGAGTTGGAGTGAGATGCTTCCGATGGTTGAATTTGCTATCAACAATTCGGTACATGCATCTACGGGGTTTACCCCGTTTTACGTGAACGGATTGGTGAATCCAAGGGTTCCGTTAATGACACGTGTGTGTGGCCCAGGGCTTTAGGGGGGAGGATTCCCCGATGTCAGCCCTGTATCTGTGCGAAATCACATCGATAAGTTCTTATCGACGCGCCTTAGTGTCTTACGACACGTCTGCGATGCCATGGCGTAAAGCCAAGACAAGAAGAAGGAGCAAGCTGACCGAAAGGGGCGGCGTAACAAAAAGGTATACAAAATAGGAGAAAGTGTTTTATTAAACGCTAAAAATCTTCCTACACATGCAATTTCAAATGTGTTGCGCAATAAACTGCGCCCCAGGTTTGTGGGACCCTTTAAGGTGTTAGCCCGAAAGGGCTTGTCGTACAACTTAGACATCCCGAAGGCGATGCGTACGCATCCAGCCTTTTATGTGGGTATACTTAAGCCATACCAGAACCCGGAGGCGGGTCCCCTCTCGGAGGAGGGTGAGAAACCGGATAGACGAAAGGCGCAACAGGTCGGAACATCTCCGACAGGGTTGATATACGACCCTGAAGCTCCGCAACGAGAGTCTCGAGAGAGGCAAGCCGCTCCTCGATGCGTTCATTGGCACTCCCCTCGTTGCGGAGTTCCTCCTGAGCATCTTGGATGCGAAGGCTGTGCCGATCACAGCGCTCGTGGAAGTCACGCCTCAATAGCGCGACCCCCTCCTCCAGTGCTCTATACGGAGGGTACTCCACATTATCATGTGGAACGCCTGATGGCACGACTCCATCACCGGGGTGAGACCCAGTACCTGGTGAAGTGGAAAGGGTATCCACATTCCCAGAACTCGTGGGAGTACGAGACTCCCCTGCGGCAGGATTGCCGTGACGTCGTTGACGCTTTCGAGCGAGAGAATCCCACTGAGAGTCAACGACCAAAGGGGATGAAGAAGCCCCTTCACTCCCAATAGCTGGGAGTTCGCCGGAGGCAGATGCTGTGCTTGCATTTCTCTCCGGCACCCCATCGAGAGCAGAGCGCGTATAATAGGAGGCAGGCAATTGCCCTTGCGCTTTGGCCTGAGCATAGGCCAAGCGTAGCGCTCTCTCTACCCGAACGTCGTGTTCGGAAAAGCTGTTGTACAGCGCATCGAAACTGGGGAGGTGTTTCTCCCTTTCCTCCCAGGCGCGGAACGCCTGTTCTGCGTCTTCGACGCTTTCGTCCCTCAGGAGAACAAGGGGAATCTCGCGGAGAATATCCACGAGGGCACCGCGTGCCTGTTTCCCGAGGCGCGTCCGGTAGGACTTAACGGAATAATGTTTGGGCGTTAGTAGTCGGGCCCGGAGTTGGTTCCGATGCGCAATTTCACGCGGCAGTATAGCCGCTGGTCCAGTGGTATAAAAGGCTAAACCCCTCTTGACCGCGTTCTTAGCCCTCTTTTGAGGGTCGCGAGGTCCCTTACGTGCCCGTCCGGCACGTCGGGCCTCTTGAACCAAGGACGGTTCATTGGTGGTGGTTGCCTGTGGCAACCTGGAGGTATCACCCCTAGCGGGTAACGGTGGCGCACGAGTTAGTGCGTTTTCCCCACGTGTGGGGAATGGGTTGGATGACTGATAGCGCCGTTCGGCGCTATCAACATGGCCAGCCGTTGGTGAGAGCTCCCCAAGGGCGTCCACTTCCGAACTGTCGGAATAGTTTGCGTCCATAGCACCGCTGAGGGTGTACAGTGGACAGCCAGAGGTATGGCGTTGGAGTTCTCCAACAAAATTTTGTTTATTGCGTAAGCAATAGTCGTGATGGGGGAGGATGTAACGGGGTTACATTCGGGTAACACTGAGTGTTGGTGTACATGAGTACACCACGGTTGAGGTCAGTATTGGCCGGGTTGAAAGGTTTCGAACATTTGGTTATTTTAACCAATCAGGGCAGGGGACCTTGGTGTGATGGTGTGTCAGCCATCCACGTGTCAGTACACAGGTGTGTACACTACATTTTAGCTAGGTACGAATTATGAATATTCTACTTAGTATTACATATAGTTTATATTAGTTTAAATTAATTTAGGCTAATTACATATTAAATATATTCAGTTTACATTTTTTTCACTCTAAATAGCAGACGAGCGACCTCGACCGGTCGCGCGTGCAGTGAGTGTCGTATATAAGAGGGAGCCCTCCCTTTATCTACACCCCGTAAAGGGAAGACAGCCGTTAAGGCTACGTAGTAAACCAACCCGGGAATCTTGGCCCCGAGTAGGAGATCTCTCCTACTAAGCTCTTTATAAGGGTGTATCGGCTAAGTAGCGGTAGATACCGCTTTAAGGAAGAGCCTTCCTCTGTGCGCTAGCCGCACCGTGCGTATACGCACCGGCTACATACGACAGATAGAGGTACTCTACAACTGCAACTCTTATGCATACTTCATCTTAGGATAGCTAATCTCTTCTCAATATATTCGATTAACTTCTTGACTTGGTTATCTTCATCTACTGACTGCGAACTGTCTCGGGGTTTTACTTTCATCGTTAACGGAATATTGGTTGCGATAAAAATTACAAAGACGAATTCAGAATATTGAATATATTAAACGACATCTACGACTGAACTTTCTAGGAATCTACGCAAGCATGAACAACGAAACATCTCAACAGATTTGATGTCCAAAAATTAATCACATACATCTTTCTAAATTGGTCTGTGCGGGTGATAGACCCTTCAATTCCAAGAAAATTACACCACTAAACGATCGATTGGTGAATTTTCAGCTTTATAATTTTTGGATCTAGAATTCTTCGTCTTCTTACCTTGAGCGCAAGCCAGACATTCGTATGTGACCGTGAAAACTTGCGTCCTTAACCATACTTTTAATGACATCGTAGCTCATATGTCAGAGTCTCGCATGAAAATGTGCCTACGACGTCATGAAGGTAAGGCACAGCATTTACTAGGTACATGCTAGCAACTGCACAAAATCCATTTAAAGTCATTGTATTTATCCGTTTCTTGAGTGACAGTCAACGTAAAATCCACGTTTTTGTCATTTCTGGTACATATGGTCCGAACGTGGCCATTTTTCCACAACCAAAACATCGTTTTCCTCGGCTTGTTTTCCACAAAACTAACCAAAAAAGTTGGATCCAAAGCTTTGCCTCATCGTGTCTTAAATTTCAGCAGTTCCGGACACAAATCCGTTCAACAAAGATAAAGTAGTCGTGTTAACTACATCTAATTTGCCTAAATTGCACTCATCAACTCCCCTACATATAAATTACTGAATAAGTTGATTGGACTCTCAAAATCCAAAAGGGGACGCCTATACATTGGACATCCTTGCAGCAACGCTATTGCACCTGACGTTCTCTGTCGATATCGGCGAATTTCCTTCTTGACTTATCCTGAGAACTGAGTAGACACTAATGTTCCGTCTGCTGCCGATCAACCTATCTTTGGAAAGCAAGATTTTGCCTTCATCAATTAGCGGTTCTCATCAAGAAGAAAACAAAGGATTTATGCATCAAACGAAATGTCATCGAGGGAAGCAAACATCTTACGTAAAGAAGTTTGACCCTTCTCAAGCTCGAAAAGCCGCTTTTCGTGCTTCTCGGCAGCGTGCAATTCCCCGCCACCTCTCCATTTCTTATTTGTCAATAAAATATGGGCTATATTCTTGACCGCTTGATTGCAAAAAACAAGCCGAACCAGCGTGGTAGGTTTGCTTGATTTCCCTCAGAGTTTGACTATTGAGGGCCACTCGAGTACTGATGTCCGTTGCCCCAGACCTTTTTGGAATAGTTCGAGCGGCAGGCTTCTGCTCGACTTCAAAATTCGTGCGTTCATAATCACTAGAACTTCCACGTTAAGCAGGTCCATCCGAGGTGATACGTGGTCCAGTATCGCGTAACCACAGGATCCACGAATCCCCGTCGGTGATGCGTGGTGATGCGTTTTTTTGGACAACGGGAACATTTTAAATGTGGGTGCACACCGTAAGTAATACCTGCTTCGGTATAGGCATTGTGGAGCCATTCCACTTATAATGAAGAATTACAGTAGAACCTGTCTAAACAAATATGATCGGGACCGGGTCAAACGTATTATTTTACGGAGGTTATTAAATTGTAGAGATGCGCAGCGGTGCGCAGCGGAACGCAGTACTGTACTTATGATCAGGGGCTGTGAATGTAACCCTCAACTAACCACCAACAACAAAGAACCAACAAAACCGCACAAAACCCGCAACATCCGACCACACCAACCACAGTTTGACAGCAGAACCCAAAGATGCCAAGGGATGGAGCACAGCACACAACCATGCCGGACAAGGTCCGCATCGCCTTGTGTGAGCACAAGCAGAAGAACCCTTCGCTCACGCAGAAAGAGCTGATTGCTTGGGTGGAGACCAATCACCACCTCAAAATCAGCCAAGAAACGGTCTCCAACACGCTCAAACGTTCGGGCGAGATCCTCCAAAGGCGTCCAACATCAATCTTGAGCAGAAGCTGCAAAAGACCGTAACGTATCCTGAGATGGAGAAGGCGCTTTTTGAGTGGTTTACGGCTCATGAGGAGCAGGTGAACATGAGCGGCGATCTTCTGAAAGAAAGCGCTAGCAAGATCCTTGATCGTCTTTACCCAGGTCACGAGAAATTCGAGTTCTCAAACGGCTGGCTTGAATCATTCAAGACACGTCACGGCATTCGGTCCGTCCGTCGCTTTGGCGAGAGTGGTTCCGTCAACAAACAACTTATCGAGGATGAGCGCCCAAAGATACGTGAGGTGCTCGACAAGTATGAACTCAGTGACATCTACAACATGGATGAGATGGGCCTGTTCTACAGGATGCAGGTTTGTTAAACATTGCCATTCAATTCAATTGTGATAAAAATTGCTCTAAGCATGTCACGTTTCAGGCAGATCACTCGCTTGCAACCAATCAGCTTGAAGGGCGCAAGCAGCACAAGGAACGGCTGACTCTTGCCGTTTGCTGCAATGCCGATGGTTCAGACAAGCTTCCCCTTTGGATCATTGGGGAGTCAAGGAGCCCACGCTGCTTCAAGAACATCAATCTGAACAATCTCGGTTGCGTGTACCGCAACAATGTAAAGGCTTGGATGACGCAAATTATTTTTCTAGAGTGGCTCAAATCGTTTGATCTTCGAATGGCTGACAGAAAAGTTCTTTTGATTCTTGACAATTGCGGTGCACATGTTCCTCTTGACGACATTCCGGCCCGCATTCAGCTCCGGAACACTACTGTGTTCTACCTTCCACCAAACACCACATCAAAGCTGCAGCACTGCGATGCTGGGATTATCCGGAACCTCAAGGCCTACTACCGCCGAGCTTTCAACCGCCTTCTCCTGCAGCGTGTGGAGGACAAACATCCTGATCCTGAGAAGATCGACATTCTTGAGGCAATCAGGATTGCAGTCCCCGCGTGGAAGAACGAGGTGAAGGCAGAGACCATTGCAAACTGTTTCCGCCACTGCCAGATTCGCAGCACGGCACCGGAGGATCAGCAGCCAGTTTTGGCAGAGGAGGAGCTTCTTGACCAGGAGGTTGTGGCCGAGCTGGAGTCACAGATTCGCCGCTTCCGCTACGCCAATCCCATGGATGTGCGTAACCTCCTCAACTACAGCGAGGAGGATGTTGTCACCTACGCACCTACCTTGGACGAGGTGATTCAGGATCACTTGGTGCCGGAACCCGTGGAAGAACAGGCCGATGACGATGAAAGCCAAGAGGTCGCCATTGTTCCGGTATCCGAGGCACAGGCAATGATACGTTCACTGGAAACATTCTGGCTGCAGCAATCTGACGTGAACGAGCTCTTCATGACGGCCCTCCAACGCATGAAGAACAAGGCTGCAGCCATAAAGACCAGCCAGATGAAGCAGAAGGGCATACGTGACTTTTTTGAGCGTGTTTGAATAGCGACATATAGGGCCAGGTATATAGGATGTTTTTTTTACATAAGTTGTGGGACTGAGTAAATTTATCAAATATCACATTACCGAG
The DNA here is from genome assembly GCA_026184515.1 of Peronosclerospora sorghi. Taxonomy (NCBI): domain Eukaryota; phylum Oomycota; class Peronosporomycetes; order Peronosporales; family Peronosporaceae; genus Peronosclerospora; species Peronosclerospora sorghi. The sequence goes on along the minus strand of CM047589.1, from coordinate 2,985,492 downwards.
GTTTATTAATTCCAATATGGGGGACGAGCTCGGGACCTGCAAGAAATATTTGTTTGCGGAGTAATTAGTTTAGCCAGTATCAATTTCGACAGGTTCTACTGTATTAAAAAGCGCTTGCGAAAAGTTTCTCTACCTTGCTTAAGCAGTCTTCGAGACTTTGGTTGTAATTGTCAACAAAAGTATTCCACGACGGATATAGGGAATCTTCATTTCCCAACTCTTTCGCACTGACTGCTGCCACCAAATAGCGGCCCTGGAAGAACAATCGATGAAATACCGACGTCTTACGTTTCGTACTTGGACAAAACGGACGATACCGGAGGTCTTCTCAGTCCTCCATGACATTGACATTGAAAAGAGTATATCGATAGTCAAGGTTGTGATAACCCGCTCTCTGACACAAGGGGGGGGGGGGCGTAACACGCACGCTTGTTCTGCATGAACCCTCTGGAACTAAACATTTGGTTCCGCATACATTGAAGCAGAAGCTCGCTGCTTGCCACTTCTGTGTATGCTGCGTCTTTGCAAGGCGTGCGTGCCACACATGCTCTGCGCCCATTTAAAAGCTAGCAGATCCTTTAGGACGCTAGTTCTTACGTCCTTGTTTCTCGGACCTGACGTCGCAGTGCAATGCCTCCCTGTCGCTAGAATCCACAGGCTCGATGTCGTTCTCGACGTGGAAAAAAAAAAAGGTTGTACGTGCAGCCGTAGCGTACTTTTGGCGTACGCTCTAACGGCCATCCTCACCTTGAGGCCCGGGCAGCAGTTCGCTCGCGGGCACTTTTGTTGCTGGTCTCCTGTTATCAGCCAATCGCAAGCGCGTCTGGTTCGATCCCTCATGTTACACACACGACACAAACTACCTCCTTGGTCACGAAAATGGCTCCAGGTAGGCGAGAAAAGTTCATCCACTCGAGTTCTGTCGATCGCTCGTACACTAACGAATCCAACACCGCCCCACCTCTCTCTCGAGCAAACAGGCCGTGTACGCAAAGAGCTCGAAGAGTGTCAGCGCGACTCGCACCTCTCGGGCGTCTCGGCAGTGCCCGTGACCGCTGCGTCGCTCACGGAGCTTCGGGGATCGATTCAAGGGCCGGACGCAACGCCCTATGCAGGTGGTCACTTTGAGCTCGAGATTCGGATTCCACCCAAGTAGGAAAAACAAAAACCGCTTTTTTTGGTACGTACAAAAATGCACTTTTGCTAACCAGGGACCGCGTGCGTCCAAAAATCTATTGTTTTGGCGGCAGGTATCCGTTCGAGCCGCCTCAAATGCGCTTTCTCACCAAGATCTGGCATCCGAATATCTCGTCCCAGACGGGCATGATCTGTCTTGATATCCTCAAAGACGCGTGGTCGCCGGCCCTCACGATCAAGACGGCGTTACTCTCGATCCAAGCGTTGCTCTCCGCGGCCGAGCCATTGGACCCACAGGACGCTGAAGTCGCCAAGATGTATCTGGAGAACCAAGCGCAGTTCCTCAATACTGCCCGCTTTTGGACGGAAACGTATGCCAAGAAAACGGAGACAGGGAACGACGCGGCACTCTTGCGACTCATTGACATGGGCTTCCCTTCGGTGCGTCTTTCGGACTCGAGCCCTTGTTTTTTGCTTTTTTTTTCTTGTACTCACGCAAATCCCGTTGTTTTGGGTTCCAGGAAAAGGCCAAAGCCGCACTTGTGGCCGCCAAGGGGGACGAGAATGCGGCGATCGAAACCTTGGTTAGCACCATGTAGCGCCGTTTTTTAAATATGAGTGGGTCCACGCTGCAGTCTTCTACTGCCTTTTTTTCGACTTGAGCTGCGCCGTTCGACTCGCTGTTTTGGCCGACACTTTTTCCTCGAGTTTCTTCTTGAGCTGCTTGCGTGTATCCCTCGTGACTTGGTTCGAACGCGGCTGCTTTTGCTCGAACGCAACTTGCTCGAATTTCCGGACCGCGTTGCCACAGCCATGTACTTCCGGCACGACGTGCGTGTAACAGAACTTGAGCTTGCAGAACTTGCACACGGCGCCAAACATGGTCGTTTTCTTTGGACAACGTCGGACGTGCTCGTACGCACAGCTTTGGTTTGTATCGGCTTGACGCGTAAGAAACGCGAGGTCGTCGTCACGAGCTGTCGCTTCGTCGATGGGTCCAACGTTGGTGGTCGTACAGGTTTTCATCCTGTGCTTCTTTTTCTTTCGGGTCGTCTTCTTGTGCCCCGCCGATGGCTCGACGCGGGGACTCGACTCCCGCGCCAGACGACTTAGATGCAGATCTCGTAACAGCGTGTTGGCAGCGGGCACACTCTCGTCGGCCGGGCTTGGGGACGAGTGCACGCCCCGTTGGTCGTCTTCACTCTGTTCCCGTTCCTCTTCCGAGCTCCCAGTATCCACGTCGAGCATCTGAAACACGCTCGTGGCACACGCTTGCTTGTCTTCCACATGCACCTCGTCCTCGCTCTCGTCCACTTGATCCAGCGCTTCTGTCCGGGTTGTACCCACAAGCTCCTCCAATGTGAGTACACACTCCGTCGACCCCACTGCTGCCGGTGCTGCGGTCTCCGGCCGAGGGTTTTCACCATGAACTTTCGTAGGTTTCGACGTCCGTGCCACGTTCCTCGACAAAGTATCCAGCGCCTTGTCGTCCCATGTGCCGCCGTCCACCACCTCTAAATATTCCTGTGCACTGCGAACCTCGCCATACGTTTCCATATATTGCACGAGCGCGGCCAAGAACGCGTGCCGCCCGATCGTCTCCGTGTCACAGACCACTGCTACGTGGCGCTTGGCCCGTGTCATGGCGACATTCAAGCGCCGCGCGTCCGCGAGGAACCCCACGTGCCTCGCTGCATTCGAACGCACGAGACTCAGGACCACTGCTTCCTTCTCACAGCCTTGGAACCCATCCACCGTCCGAATCGCGACGCGCGGGTGGTCGTCCAAAAGCAGCGCCTTGAGCACAGTCACTTGCTTTGTGTAGGGCGTAATCACCGCCACGTCGTGTTCGTCGAGCCCTGCACGCACGAGCGCACGGACGTGGTGCGCGACGACCCGCGCTTCGCCACTATTCGATTTCGACGACGCAGCGTCGCTCGCGTCCTCGTCCAGGCCACACCCCGCGGTATCAAGGAGCACCAGCGGCGCATTCAACAGGTCATTGTCCGGTGCGATCCGCGTCTGCGGCAGTTGATGCAAGCGACGACGCGCGACGGTGTCACAAGTCACGAGCGCGCCCTTGTACATGGCGTGCGAACTCCAGTCACTAATGCACGCATGCATGCGATACTGCATCGTGAGCATCGTGAGCATGTCGCGCGCCGTCTCACACTGCGCGAGGCGATCAAAGAGCGTGCGTGCCAAGCCTTCTGCGTGCGTACACTTGATCGTGGGTGCGAGCTGCTGGTGGTCCCCCGCGAGCACGCAGCGCGGGGCTTTCAGGATCGGGATCCAGCACGCGACTTCGAGCGCTTGCGCGGCTTCATCGATCACGACCAGGTCAAACGGCACGTCGTGCAGGAGCGTGGACGCTGCACCGACGTTCGTGGCAAAGACCACGTCACTTGTACGCACGATCTCGCGCACGACCTTGTGCTCCCGCTGTCGCATGTCCTTGCGATGGAATCGGAGCTCTTGTCGGACGTGGCGCCGCACGCGCTTGTCCCGACTCGTGCGTAGTTTGGACGCGAGGCCTGCTACGTCGTCTCGAATGGCCGCGACGAGGTCCGTGCCGTCCGCTCGCTGGATCTTGGCATCGAGACAGTACTGGAGAATCCGTGGCAATACACGGGCCGGGTGGCCCATGCGCGTCAGTTCCAGGGGTTCGCTTCCGCCCTTGTCCACGGTCATGGCGAGTTTTTCCAGCACATTGTCCACTGCGAGGTTCGACGGCGCACACACGAGCACTTTCCAGTGATAGTGATGCACGGCCTGAAGCACGAGCTCGACCAGCGTCGTCGTCTTGCCCGTGCCGGGGGGTCCATGGATTAACGCCACGTCCTGCGACGCTAAAGCGCGTTGAATCGCATGGAGTTGGGCCGGATTGAGATTCGGGTTGAATGGTACGAGCGGCGGCAAGGGTGTCGTCCACGTTGGTGCGTGCGTACGAAACACGACATGTACGACTGGATGCGCCTCGGCTTTGGCCAAGTCGTCGAGCACACGCGTGAGTTTCGTATACGTGGCTGTATTCACCAATCGCTCGAGGATGAACGTGCCAGACGGACGCAAGGTTTCCATTGCATCCACCGTGTCGTCTTGTTGCTGCTTGTCCTCTAGCACAATCGAGAGACTTTGGTCTTCGACACGTGCCACGATGCCCGTAGGTGCGTGCGTGCAAGTGGACGAGTGGGTACGAACTTGGACGAGATCGCCCACGGTAAAGTGATGTGCTTTCGGGGCGCAGAGACTCCGGGACGGCAAGGCAAAGTGCACGATCGTGCGTCCAAATAAGCCCGTGCTCGTCTGGGCGAGCGTAAGACGCGACAAGACGTTCGGGTTGTCGGCCTCACGGAGCGTCGTTAATTCCGTGCGCATGGTCTCGATCTCCTCTTGCTGTTCGAGCGCGAGCAGCGTGCGCGTCGTGGACACCCACGACTCGAGCGTCACTGGACAGCGCGTGCGGACATCTTCCGTTGCGTTGGTCGTTCGAGACATTTCGACTAAAAAGCGAACTTTAGTTGGGGAGAGAGTACCGTATATGTCCTAGCAAATAATACGCTCCTAAGTCCGATTTTGTGGTAGCTTTTTGTGGGCTCTATCTAAATCCTTCTCTTCTTCATCATGGACGACGTCCAGGAATTGCGTCATCGCCGCGTCCAGGCCGAGACTCACGACACGAATGAGCAGGTCCAGACGACGGTGCCGTCTGCACGGGCTCCGAGACGTCGCAAAGGTTTCGTGGAGCTCCTCTTGTCGCCTTTGAGTTTCGTGCTAGGCGATGGGGAACCAGAAGACCCTCAAACGGCGGCGCGTCACTTTACACACAGTTTGCGTCGACGGTATGGCGAGACGACGACGCCGCGGTTTGAGCACTTGTCGTTTCGAGATGCAGTGTCCACTGCACGGACAGCGTCCAAGTTTTTGCTCGTGTTCCTGCACTCGAACATTCATGATGATGCGGATACCTTCTGTCGGTACGCGTACTGATGCTCTGAGAACGAGGATGGTGTGTTTGATTCACAGGGGGCATCTTGCTTGCTCTCTACTGTTCCTACGTCTAGCAAAACCATGTGCACGGAACGAATGAGCGCGTATCTCAACAATAGCGACTGTATTGTCTCCTGGGCAGGGTGTGTCCAACACGCCGAAGGGTTTGGAGTGAGTTTATCGCTGGGTTGTGCCACGTTCCCGTTCCTCGCACTCTTGTCGTGTGTGTCGCGTGGGATGCATGTCGTCGAGAAGATCACAGGTCCGTTCTTATGCGTCCTTGGGTGGGGAGTTCTTGGCACGGAAAAGAAGGCACCCACGCGTCTCTAACGATGCTGTTGTGGTCGCTTCAATCTGTAGCAAATGTCGCGGTCGACGAAGTGATTGAGAAATTAACGGGCGCGCTCGATCAGAACACTCAAATCCTGACCACGGCCCGCCATCTCCAGCAGCAGCGGACGGAAGCCCAGCTCTTGCGAGCACAACAAGATTTAGAGTACCAAGAATCGCTGGCCGCCGATCGTCGTCGCGAGCAACTAGCACGCGAGCGCGCGGAACGGGAAGAGCAAGAAAAGGTGCGACAGGAAGAGGAAACGCGTCGCGCGCAAGCGGAACAAGCGCGTCAGGCGCAACAGCTGCACGCCGAGATTCAAGCGAAACGGCTGAAGATTGCCAACGGCCCCACGTCGCGGGTGCCACCGCGCGGCGCCGACTACGAGACGGTCGTGCTCAAGTTCCATTTGCATACTGGGACGCGACTCGAGCACATGTTCTATGCCCACGACACGCTCGAGACGGTGCGCGCGTTTATTGACGTGGCGTTTGTTGACCGGGGCATTGGGATTCAAAATTATGAATTGGCGACGAATTTTCCCAAAAGAGTCTATGGCCCGGACGTCCTGGACCTGACGCTTACGGATGCGGTGCGTACACTAGTTTTATGTGCACTGGACACGAAAATCGGACGATCCTAACTTCCGCTTCGATCCGTCATGCACACACACAACAGGGTCTAGCGCCCCAAGCTCTCGTCTATGTGCAAGACCTTGACTCGTAGTTTAGGCTCGAAATGTGTATGTGTGTGTCTTTTTGCACGGACATCATCTAACTTTAAAGAGTAGAGTGGGCGGTTAGAGTTGAAGCGCACGTTGTTTCCCGGAGGCAGCACGGTACATTCGATCATGCAAGGCCGCAGCGAGTTCGTGCGTTTCGGACACGACGTCCGTGATTACGATCCGCTCGACACCGTCCACGTTCTCGGCCCAGCGTAACGAGTCAAAAATACGTTGCGAGGCTTCGAGCATGTCGCCCGTGCGTGAAAGATCGACGTATGCCCGTACCCGTTGTTGTAAACTGAGGAGTTGCTGATGGTAATCAATGATCACCCACCGACTCACGTCCTGCGTCATGGTGGCATCCATGTGTTCCTTGGCATCCTTTTGATATAAATACGTGTCGACATCGGGCGCATAGTGCGTAATCATCTGTCCCGGCGCTTGTTGGGCTTCCTTTGTCTTGACATCTGCTTCCTTGTGAAGCGTTACCACCTCGTACGCTCGGCCGCCGAGCACCTTTGCATTTTTTTGTAGCACTTTTGCTAACGCTTGCTCGGTCACGCGTCCACGCCGATAGACAAGGAGCTTGTGTTCCTCCGGCACAATCTTCACGACCGTAGACTCGATCCCGACTTGACAACATCCTTCCTCAGTCGCCTCCATGACAGTTAAAGATTTCCAACCGCCTAGATCATCAAGTACGTGCTTGGCGGTTGTTGGGGACACGTGCCCGTATCGATTCGCACTGGGAGCTGCGACTGGAACCTTTGCTTCTCGTAATAAAGCTTGCGCCACGGGGTTTTGGGGACATCGAAGGCCGACAAATCCCGTCCTAGCGGACAGTGTAAGCGGCAGTGCTGGAATTGCTTTCGCGATCAGCGTCAAGGGCCCTGGCCAGAACGCTTTGCCGAGCAATTCAAATGCTTTACGATCTAGTGGCGTCATCTCCACGAGCTTCAGCGCGTCTTCGAGAGCAGGGACATGGACAATCAAGGGATCCGTGAGCGGCCGTCCTTTGGCTTTGAAAATCGACAAGACCGCGTCCGGATTAAGCGCGTTCGCACCTAAGCCGTAGACAGTTTCCGTCGGAAACGCCACAAGGTGTCCGAGCCGTAGTTGCTCGGCGGCAAGCGCTACGCCTTCCCTGTTTGGTTGGACAAGACGTGCCATCGTGAAACAAAGACGAGTGCGAGCGCTCCAGATCGAATGGACGCGTCGCGATTCGTGCCAAGGAAACGCAAACGTGTTGTCTAGCAGATGACGCCAGCGACAGCGACTGGAACACGTGCGAACGGAATTGAGTTGCGCAATACCGGTATTTCAGTGTGTATACGTATACTTCCCATGCGACCGAATATACATACACGCCAATTGTTTTACTCCATCATGGCCCTCGCCCTCCGCATTCCTGAAGAAGGCGAGTTTCGGTACGTGTCCTCTCGTGCCAAGATCGTGCCGTTGATCACGTTGCTTTGATCTACATAGCTCGCGCGCCTGCTGCGATTTCTCCTCATTCGAGAGTACTTCCACTGTAGCGCCACCCAAGGCACTCTTTCGGGTAAACAATCGACATTTTTTTTCTCACAAGTGGTCTATGTTTCCTTTCCCTGACATGGTCGTGAGCTTGCGCAGTGGAGCCGCGCTGTGCGCGAATCACTCGGAGAGAAAGCTACCGATGCGGTTAAAGTGAAGACGCTGGTAGTGGCGATGCCTGGACCAGCGCAGCAGTTTGTGCATCAGCTCACAACTTCGTGGACCGTAGTGGGAACTTTGTTGACGACCGATCGCGTGGTTGGTCCAATGATGCTATCTATTGGACATGTTCGACCCACTTTGTGACACCTCCTTGTCAGCAACCATGTAAATTACAGAGTGTGCCGTCCACCGAAGTAATTTTGTCCAAAACGGGGCTACACGTCTCCGAGGAAGAAAATTGTCTGGCATTGCTCATGGGGCATCCCGTGCCGCCTGAAGCGACGTGGGTGTGGCTCCAAAAGCTTATAGAACACGTGGATGCACAAGAAATTGTGTGCTTGGACTCACAGGTGTCAACCATCTACGCGGACGAGTCTACGAACGAAAAAGCGGGCACCAAGCTGAGAATGCTCGCGACATCCGTCGTGACGGAAGCAATCCAGATGCAGACGCCCGTGCCAGCGCTGCCGACACCGCAATTTATTACGGGCATTGCTGCAGCCTTACTCACGCATGTACGAGTTGAGCAAATTGGCGAGTAAAGTGAAGAATGGGGTCTTAATGATGCGTTATTGGATCAGGGAGAGCTACGACAGCGTCGTGTTCGCGTGTTTCTAAGTCTGCGGGATGTAGGAGCCGCTACAATTGACGTGATGCGGAGCTTCTTGCCTTTGACCGCATCATCTTCGTCCGTGCTTGGGATGCTGGAACGTTCAAGGTCTCTATTACCCCCTAATGAGTTGAAGCAACATAACGGCGTGCTGAGCGTACTTTACGCGTGACCTAACAGATACACATTAGTATTTTTTGGCTATTGCATTTTTGACGTGACGCTCATTTTGCACCCTATTTAATGAAAGGGAAATTTTCATGCATGCCCTCGCTTTTGCGGAAATAACATGCATCCCCCTGTTTTTTTGAAAATAACATTCATACCCTTTGGCTTGGGCGACGAGTCGTTCCTTTTAGGGTATAATATTTCCAAATGGGCGCGGCTATTTCCACACACGCTTTTGCTATTTCCACACACGCTTTTGCTATTTCCACACACAAACAATTGCTATTTCCACACGCACCCGGCACCCCCCCCACAATAATAGCAAAAGCGTGTGTGGAAATAGCCGCGCCCTCACAGAAGTGAGATTGACAGATGAAGACGAGAAAGTTACTACGCAGCTTATCCACAAAGTGAATAACCAGGATAATGTCCCATCTGGTAGGCTACGAATGGCGAGTCAAGTAACTTGGTACTATCTAATTGGTGTGCATTTCTTTGTTTCGTAGCCGTGTTTGCTGGGCGATTGAGTATGGATTGTAAACCAACGAAAGTAGGTGTGGTTTGTCGTGGTTATTGCGCCGTCCGAGCATCTGTACCGCCAGAGCTTTCGGATGGAATTCCCGCGATGCTTCCAAGCTGTGGAAAAGGAACAACAGATGATGAGATGTTGCGCAAAATCCATCATGCTCTTTTGGAGGTGCACGTCAAGCAAGGAAAGCTCGTCTGTCCTGAATCTGGTCGTGTGTTCCCTATCATCTATGGCATCCCCAACCAACATGCTGCTGAATGAAGACGAGGTGTATTACGAGCTAGCACACTTTCAGATAGATATACGTTTGATTTTTATACCAAGCTCTCGTTTCATCTTTCTGATGCTGCTGTTATCCACGAACGATTTTCTGTACGAAACAAGACTCCGTTGTATCGGATATGGCGTTCACCCTCCCTTTATTGTTGACAAATAAAGAGCTGCACTTCAAATGACCAAGTCTGCCGGTTTTCGGAACGACTTTGTCTTGCTCTTGGAATAATCACCTCTTTGAATACAGGAAAATGTTATTGTCAACGCTAACAAACCTTAAAGAGACATAAACCACCGGTCACCGTAATCGGCATCATCTTTATACGGCAGCCTCAACTGGCCACGACCTTAATCCACTGAATACGCAGCTCAAATCGCCTTCTTTCTCATCAGCAATGGCAAAACCGACCTGTCAATATCAACACCAGCACTTTAAACATTAACGACTGGTTACTTCAACGACTACACAAAGGTGGCGTACAGTTTTGAGCTTCGCTGGATCGAGTTCCGTCTCGTCGTTAAGCTTAACAAAGCCTTTTGATGTCAATAAGAAGTCACGAAAAGGCAGCTACAGAATTGCAAGTGAGCATGGAGGTGTCGGACAAGCATAAAGAAGAAAACCGAAGAATAACGCACATCAACGTCTACCCATTGATTTGGCGGTGTTCGGATAAAACCCTGTATCATTAATAAATGCCGCCGATCAGTGATGTCCTTAAAGAAATTCTAATAAGTTAGAACTTTCGCGTACCATGAACGGTCGCATACGATTGGATGGTTTTGGCCAATCACGTGATATTTAATGGTCCACGACATCATGGTTCACGACATCATGGTCCACGACAAGCCTGGATAAGTACGCGGGATATGGTCGCATATGATTGGATGGCTTTGACCAATCACGGGATATTTCATGGTCCACGACATCATGGTCCACGACATCATGGTCCACGACAAGCCTGGATAAGTACGCAGATCTGGAGCCAGTGCTGAAGTAACCAAGAAGTAACAAGGTGAACAGATACTGGGGGTAGATATAGGATTTCTTAATACTTTTAATATAATCAAATTTCCCCCTTTACGAGCAGTCGCCACACCAACCAAAAGAAACCTTTTCCAATCCTATACAAAAACTAAGTACAACCCGAGGACCCCTTTAAGTGAACGCGTGTTACAGCGTAATAAAGATCCTCTGCGGTTATCTAAGTTGAGGGGCAGCCTGAGTGTTACCAGGAAAGTGTCCATTTTCAGTGACTTTGTATTAAGGTTCGGACGTAAGTACTAAGAACCTGGGAATTTTAAGCAAGATAAGTGTATTGTATCGCTTCCTTGTGTTTTTTTTTGAGTGGAAACCTCGAAAATTTAAGTTCCTTCACGACAACTGGTGCCGCGACCCGGGACTTCACGTCGACTTAATCTAATTTCACATACAAAATGGCTTTAGTGTCTACCGAGGGAGAGAAAGAGCTGGTTTTTAAGTTACAGCGCTCTCAGGAAGACCGTGAGATAACATACACTTTCTCTGAGGCCTGTGCAAGGATGGCACAATACCAACGACATGTATTAAAGTTGCCTGGGGACTCACATAGTTGGTTTTCACTATATGAAATCCGCAAGGTGGCAAAAGCTGCCCCTAACTTTAGAGTCAGTGAAGATCTTACTTCTTTTGGGGGATTAAAAGAATCAATTGAAGCTATTGAAAAGCTGCTTCGAAATTGTGGCTATGAATTTGTGCGACGAGAAGAATTCGATAATGCATGTGACTTTAATCTGGATCGTACCGCGAAAGATATTGGTCTGATGGTGTCACTATTATTAGCGGAAAACCAGTGGGAAACATCCTTGATGTTTTATCGGAAAGAGGCTACGGATGTCAGTCCAAATTATTATATTGTGGCAGACACCACGCATACACCGGTAAAAGAGTCTAAACCACCGGGCATGCAGGAACTGTGTAATGATGATGAGTTGGAGGACAGTGTGGATTGGAGATCAAAAACCGAATGTCGAGTAAGGAAGAAGTTGGAATTTTCCTCGGATGAAGATCAGATCATGTCACCGCCACGACCAACGTCGAAAAAACAGGACCCAGTGGTGGCAAATTTAGTACAGTTGATGCAAGATGGGCATTTAAGTTTGGGGGAGTTGACGAAAATTACCGCATCTCTGTCCACTAGTCTCACGACAGATACTACGAGAGGAAAGACTAATGCGACACACCGAAAATCGGCAGCCCCGGATAGAGCATACCCCTACCCACCAAAACCATCAAGATATGGCATGTCGAGTGGAAGACATAATATGTGGGCATCATCTGGTCAGCCTGTCACAGCCATTATCCAGAATACAGAAATCAAGGTATTCGACGGTAATAGACAAGACGCGGAAGTGCAAGGGCATGGATAACAAGATTTCTCCATGTGTCAAACATTTCACGTTGGGATGACGATCAACGGCTAGGGATGTTTGTATAGCTTGACGAATACGGCGTCTTGGTGGTATGAGCAGTTAGCGGATACGGTGAAGTATTATTGGGATACAGTGATAGACTTGTTTCAACGGAAGTTTTGCGTGGATAAAGTCTCGCCTCGGGTTATGTATTCGAGATTGACCCAGAAACAAGATGAGCCAGCGACCACATATTTGTATCGGCTAAATGCCGCTGCGTTACGATCTGGAATGGATTTCAGAGACGTCTATAACGCCTCATTGTTGGAGGAACACATCCAACAATTCTTTGACACTATTCATGATCGTGTCATACAAATGCAGTATCAGCATTTGACATTCAATAATGTTGAAGAATTGGAAAGGGTGTTGACGAAACATGAGGCACGTTTGACAAGGCCAGGGAAGAAAACGACTGTGCGCAAGGGTGCCGAAGTGATATACGAAGATGCGCAACCCAGTGTACACATGATGGGCAGTGAAGTACATATAATGCAGCGGACTCATAATAATAATGATGGGTGAGTGATATGTGAACGCTGCAATCGAAAGGGACATGATAAGGAGAAATGTTGGAAGTTACAGACGTGTGAGCATTGCAAAACAGTTGGCCACGATATAAAGTATTGTCGGAAGTTCATCGAAAAGATGGCCGAGATTCGGAGCAAGCTGAAGTCCGGGGAACTGACCAAGGATCAAGTGGCCGCAAAGTTAAATGCCTAACCCCACAGTGCGTTGCTACCACTGTCAAAAGAAAAGGGGGGGGCATTGTCGAGCAATGTGAAAGCAACACCGCGTTCACCCTTCATCATAAAGGAAAACAAGAAAAATAATATTTTTTTTTGCATGGAATAATCACTCACTATGGACGAGGATCAAGAAACGACGAAAATACAAGAAAAAGAAGATACACAAGTTACATTTGAAGAAAAAGAAGAAGAAAAAGAAGACGCATCAGCGACTACCGAAACAGCAGATGTATCGGCTTATGTCACGCTGGTGGATAAAAGAGAGGTAGAACGGGAAGGATGGCAACGATTGACCGAGACGACACAGCCGGCATCTCAAGTATACGTTAGAGGGGCAATTGATGATTTGGAACTGCCGTTAATGTTGGATTCTGGTGCGAACATTTCAGTTTTGCATACCAATGTAGCGAAGATGTTATATATAGCAGTCAGGATGTTTGATACCCCGACTAGCTTTTGTGGTGTAACAGAGAGCACCATTGGCGCAATTGGTTTGGCCACGGTCAAGATACGGATGGGCCCATCGGTTATCTTTAATTGTGAGATGTGGGTAGCCGACATTGATTCGCAAGCTCTAGCAATACTTGGGACAGATTTTTTGGTGAAGGCAGGGGTGATTCGGAATATTAAAGATCAAAGTTGTCAGATCCCCAACGAAAATCCGTTACCTTTAATGACTCAAGACGATCGAGCTTCCGAAGAATATATGCTAACACAGGAACGAATTATGGGGAGTGCTAGTATGCCAATTAGTTGGTAAAGTATACATGCGGTGCAGATGGTTGGAGATAAACCCCCCGCTATATATGTGATGGATGGTATAGACCCATTGAAGGTAGATCAGACCAAATTGGAAAAGGAGGTCTACCTACATGAAGGGTGGAGATGTCGGCTGAAGCGATGGAAGAACAGCTGGCACTTATTCCTGAAGTACAACAAGGTCCGATAACTCCTCCTGATATGGCAAACGCAGACATAGGAGAGCCCGGGATTACCACCAAGGAACAAGAGGAACAGTTACGATCATTTCTATACAAGTATGCTGATGGGTTCATAAGTTCTGGTAATGCTCTGCCACCACCGGCTAGGGGTGTGGTTTGCGATGTGGATGTTGGAGACAATTCACCTATAGCTCAGAAAGCGCGCAAGGTACCAGCGCATCTCCTACCAAAGTTGTATGAGTTGATAAGAGGCCTGTTACAAGCAGGATTAATTAAGTATTCGGAGTCAGATTGGGCCTCACCAATCGTGATCGTGTTAAAGAAGAATAAAACAGGCATACGATTGTGCATTGATTATCGAGCTGTGAATCAAAAGACAAGACTGATGGTGTATGCCATGCCCATGATAGATGATTTGCTAGACAACTTTGAAGGAGTTAAATGGCTATGTTCGATGGATAATGCGAGTGGGTATTGGTCTATACCTATGATAAAAAGGGCTCGGTTAATTACCGCTTTCATTTGCCCGCTAGGACACTTTGAATGGCTCCGAATGCCACAAGGATTAAAGAATGCGCCGCAAATGTATCAGCGTAAAGTGGACAATGCCTTGTGGACAATGGTCCGACGCTCACAACAGATGGGGTTGATGTGCAAGACCACGAACGATGATACCACTATGGATATCGATGATGATGTCACATATGTTTTGGAGACGGACGTACCCCTGTCACAAGATGTATTTCATAATAGTCAAGTGGTGGAAAGTGAGGAGCGACCTATCATTGGGAGGCGCTCATACATTGATGACATTACGTTCGGGGCAAGTAATTGGGATACACTGTTTTAATGCTTGGGAACCTTTTGGAGTCGTTCAAGTATTGGAGAATCACTATAAGCTTACCCAAGAGTGCGTTTGGGAAGCACAGTGTGGAGTTCCTGTGTCATCGCATATCTGCAAAAGGAATCAAAGCGTACCCGCGAAATTTAGAGTCGATTATCAAGATGGCATTTCCACGGACATTAAAGGGGGTTCAGAGATTCACGGGCAGTCTGATTTATTATCTTAGGTTCATCGACAACTTCGCTACGTTAGCGGCATCACTATATGAATTGACAGACCTGCAGTTAAGAGATGGAATTCAATTGGAACACGCTGAGAAGTCTTTTGCATTGTTGAAGGATCGTCTTGTGCATGCACCGTTGCTACGACATATCGAGCGTGCGAAACCATTAAGTGTAATTATATACACTAATACGTGGGCATTTGGAGCAACAGTGTGTCAAGAACATGATGGGATCTTGCACCCAGTAAGATACGTCAGTAAAGTGTTCAAAGATGCGGAGACACGATACACAGGAGCAGAACAGGAGGTGCTAGCTTTGTTGAAGACGTTACATGATGCTAGCCATATTTTATTTGGACAGCATATAGCTGTATATGCAGGGTACTCCACGATGCGATGGCTCTTCACATCTAAAAGTTTAACGGGAAGAGGAATTCAATGGGCGGTGATGTTATCTGCATGGTCGCTAGAGATTATACGAACGGACCATGAAGGCGTTGGCCTGCCCGCATTATTGGCTGCATCGATAGTACCTGTGGAAAAAATGAATGCAGTATTAGAAGATATCGCGCCACTAAAGACATTGAAGGACACGCCAATTATTAGACCAATTCCAGGATTGTGTCGCCAAGGTACTGGATATGTTTTGTCATTTGATGGTGCAGTACGGATAAAAAATAATCCTAAAGGCACATTTGGCATGATAGTATGGGAATTGCCTACTTGGGAGGTGATGGCAGCTCAATACGGAATCCAGGACAACCTCACCGTGAACGATAGTGAATATCATGGCTTGATCGGCGTACTACAACTTGCGCAAGCACATCATATAAGCAAGGCAATAGTATGTGGAGACTCGAGGTTGGTGATTGGACAAGTCAATGGAGATTTACGCTGTAACCATGCTTCGTTACTGGTCTGGCTAAATAGAGTGCACTCTCTGGTCGAAACTTTTGAGGCGATTAGTCTAGTGCATGTGGAACGCAAGTATAACCAAGCGGCAGATTTCCTCACACAGTGCGCAATGAAAGAACAAAGATCAGGGAAGCTCACAAGTGAACAACAAATGATGGACCTGAAATTGTTGAACCGATTACCAGAGTTATTGTATGCCAATGCAGATGGTCCTCCAGAAAGGGATAAGATTGAGGACATCGCATAGGAGATTACTCAACCGACTGACAGCAGTGGTTGTAATTCAAGTGACGAAGCGCAAGTGGATACCACGGAAGTCAGTGTATGGGGAGATGATGGACATCAATCACCACAAGTATTTGTAATCACTCGTAGCATGGGTAAGCTGAAGAAAGGACATTGTCAATACCCAGGAAGTGGGACCGTGGAACAAGGGGTGGATATAGAAGAAGAGACGCACTCTTCGAAATACGGTACTGTCGAAGCTAAACAAAGCCGCGAAGATACAGAAGAGGATCCCTATGAAACGGCGCCCTCCATTAGACTTGAGAGAATAGCATCAACTCAGAATGATGACGATTGGTGTGGGAAGGTTATAGCGTATCTGAAGGGAGAAGATGACAAAATAAACTCCGCCAGAGAATTGAAAAGGGTGGCTCGGCATGCGATAATGTATGTATTGGACAGTAAAAATGTTCTATATTACGTCGCCTGCACACGAAGCAGAACTGAGGACCAAGTGTGGAGATTGGTCGTACCATCTATATTGCAAGAGGATGTGTTACATGCCTACCATGTTGAGATTGGTAGTGGGGCGCACCAAGGAGTTGGAAAAGTCTATGCTCGTTTGAGGTCTAAGTATTACTGGAGAGGAATGTATGCCCATATCGAAAATTATATCGCAGCATGTGAAGATTGTGCCACGGCTAAAGGAAATCCGAGGTACCAGGGGCGTACTAGTGGCAATATTGTGGCATCAAGACCCTTTCAGATTCTGGCCATGGATTTTGCATTACCTCTACCACAGACCGCTATGGGTCATGGAGCTTTATTGTGCTTTATCTGTCTGTTTTCTGGATATGTGATCCTTATCCCAATGAGCACCACTACAGCCCAGGATGTGGCAGAATCATACATGTTAGGTGTCTACAAGAGATTTGGAGCGCAAGAAATGCTAAGACATGATCGAGACCCAAGGTTTATGAGTTCGGTATTTAGGAGGTTTAATCGGATGCTGAAGCAGAAACAGAGGCCTACATTGGCATATCGGACACAAGCCAACGGCAAACAGGAGAGATCTGTGCAGGCAGTGATTAAGGCAATAAAATGCTATATAACGGATCCAGAACAGAGAGATTGGGATGAATATGTGGCACCACTTGAATTTGCTTTAAACACTTCAGTGGATCTACAGCACCTCAAACTCCATTCTATCTGGTACATGGATGGGAACCCCAAACCACGATGGAGGCGATGGTACCACCAAAGGATCAGTCTGTCACAGAACAAGATGCATTAGATTGGAGGTTAGCTGTAAAAAAAGGCACATGGAGGCCCAAGCGCAGGCAGCCATCATCCGGGAACAAGTGAGTAAAGAAAGAGCCCAAAATCATAACGAGAAAGTCGAGTCAAAGCTATGGTCGACTACAAAAATGCTTACCGCCCTGGAGAGTTAGTATGGTTGTATCACGATTTGGTTAAGCCAGGGTTGGTAAGAAAGTTGGCTCACTTGTGGCATGGACCATACGTGGTGGATGAACGGGTGAATGATATGGTATAGTTAGTGATACCAACAGCTGAGAGTCGAATATTCCCGTTAGTGCACATTGCTAGGCTGAAGCCTTATATCAGCATGATGAGACGGCCCCGTGAAAAGATTCAGACCAAGGATGCGTTAGAGTTAGATGAAGCATTACTTCCGGAAGATTCCTGGTATGAACCTGGCAGAGACGATGAATGGGAAGTGGAACGTATCGTGGATTGTCGAGCGAAGCAGCGGACAAGAAACGGGCGTCGGGTGAAAGAATACCTTGTCAAGTGGAAGGATACCGAGGAGATGACGTGGGAGCCTGAAGACAATCTTTCTTGTACCATACTCTTGTCTGAGTTTGATGCGCAGCGATCTTGGGAGAATAGACACTACGCAGCCCAGACGGCAGAAGAGGACATCACTGAAGGGTAAATGTAGACGCCTCAGCAGAGAAGAAGGGTGAAGAGGAGAGACGACGGAAGAGATAAAAAGAATATAACAAGAAGTCGAAGCAAACAAGAAAAAGAAGCCCCAGAAGATGTAGTACATCCTTATCACGGACCCACGTTGGTTGTGATGAGTAGAATGCGGATCCAAGTTGGTTGCATTAGGGGAAAGTCAGAAGATACAAACACAAACAAAAATATAACAGAAAGACGCATGTTTGAACATAATTGGAAGATGTTTGGAATATGTGGATACATTGCGTGATTACCTATGTTGAATGGAGCTATATAGCTAAATAATGAACATAATTTGGATAGTGAGCCCATACGGGCTCAATGACTTGATGATGTGATGTGGAGAGTGCGCGAAGAGATGCCTATCATGGTCCAAGAGGTAAAAAACCTGTGCATCCCACACAAAATACGACAAGATAACAATAAACCAGCACAAGACCGTACGAAGAGATACTTCACGAAGTCCTAAGGGTGCAAAACCT
>CM047589.1:2930486-2967212 GCA_026184515.1 Peronosclerospora sorghi | reverse complement strand
GGTTCAAAAGGTGAAAAACCTGTACATCTAACATAAAACAAGACAAAATCATGACAAACCAGCGCTAGACCGTATGAAGAGATACTTCACGAAGTCCTAAGGGTGCAAAACCTGTACGGCGGAAGCAAGATGATACGAAGAGATACATATCACGGTCCAAAAGGTGATAAACCTGTACATCTAACGCAACATGATATGACTATACCTGTACATCAACGAATCCCATACGAAGAGATACCTCACGAGGTCCCAAAGGTGCAAAACCTGTATGGAGAAGCACAAGGTGTTAATAAAAAACAAGCGAGCCACAAGGACAGTAAACCTGAGCGTCGAGGGCCGCTAGGAAAAGACAACCGGTTCGGGTGTTGGCGGTGCGAAACCTGCATAACAACCATGAAAGAAACAGGAGTAGAAAATGACTGAGCTCAAGCAGTATCAGCAGAGCCTCAGCATGATGGGGTAGGAGTCAAGTATAAACTTGCCCCCAGAAGTGTAACGAAGCGAGTGAACCACCTGTTACATAGAGGAAGGTGATACATATTAAGGGAAGAAAAGAGAGTATAATGCTATGGTTGGAAGGGAACTCACCGGATGGAGTCATACATGACAAGTTGTTGGAGTTCGGAGTACACGTGCGTAAGTTTGAGGACGCGCGGACTACCTGTGGAAGCTGAGCATGGTATACCTAATTTTGGATGAGATTATAACGGGATTTTCAAGTGAATGTTTTTGGCCAATCACGTGACATTTAATGGTCCACGACATCATGGCCCACGACATCATGGTCCACGACAAAGCCTGGATATGTACGCAGGATATGGTCGCATACGATTGGATGTTTTTTGGCCAATCACGTGATATTTAATGGTCCACGACATAATCGTCCACGACGTGATCGTTTACGACACGACCGTTCACGACAGTAAATCCCAGAGTGTTATTGGTCTAAAGGTGTCAGGCTAACTTAATGACACACTAGTCTTAAAGGAGTTAACGCTTGGAGAACCATCGAGGGTTGCAATCGGAACGGCAGAAGATGAATAACGAAGACATGATACACACATTGTTGAGTCTAAAAGAGTCGGGAGGCCCAGCCAGTGGAAGAGAACACAACGGGGAAGAAGTCTGCATCTCAGGGTCTATCCCTCGTAGTATGGCCGGACTACAACCTGTGACTGAACGAAAGTCTGCACATACACACCCTTCTGAATGGACCAACCATGAGAAGGAGGAGTTGCTACGCATACAATGTGGGAGTAAGAATCGGAAGAAGTCAGTCTCCGAGATAAGCAACTTATGCAATCAGCGGTGTCAAGAAAGAGGATGGACCAAGAGAACAGAAGCTAGTGTTGAGATTATGCTAAGGCGATTGGGATCTAAACGGAAAATGGATAATGAGTGGACTGAGGAGGAGATGAAGTGGTTGACAGAGCTAATAGAACAAAAAGCCACCACCCTCATATGGCTGAGCTGTATCCGGTGCAATTCCCACAAGCTAAGAAGATGCGCACCAGAACATCTATACAAAATAAGATACAAGCCTTGCGCCTACGCCAGAAAGATATGGGAAAATCCCAGATACTATTGAATGGGGATGATAATCAACGTGAAGACATAAAAAGTAGCAGGGGAGGGACCCCATTAGAGGATCTTATATTGAAAGAGGCGATCGAACGTGGATAAATGGGTGTGAACTTAATTGCTAAGAAGTTACATGACACATTAAGCACGGGCGGACTCAAGTACACGCCGAGAACATATGCAGGAATCAAACAAATACTCCATCGATTAAAACGTAGGGTACAGAGCGTCGAGCATGCCGTTACAAGACCAGGTCCACAGTCAGAACAAGAAATCTCTACGAACGTCGAGGAAGAGCAACGTATCGCGGATGATGAGATACCAGGTAGCCCGAATCCATCATCAGGAGAAGAAGGAGAGTCAGAAAGTGCGCAAGATGTTGTGTTGACTCAACTTGAATTACAGAGGATGGGTGCTGAAGATGTCAATACGTGTAAAGATGTGGAGCTTGCAGACGCAGTACTAGAAGCAGAAGAGACCAACTCCAGTGCAATCGACGAACAAAAAGAAATTGTGGACGAAAACACACTGGAATCAGCATTGAGTGAGAGACAAATTGACAGAACCTTAAACAATGATGGAGAATCAAAGCGAGACAAATCCACGAACATAGATCCTATAGAGTCGACGGAAGGACCAAATGAAAGTCTTAGTGGAGATGATGCGGAAGAGACCGAGATCAAAGAGGATAAGCTTCCGTATAGACGAGATGTCGGTGTGTCAGAGGAGGAGAATAAGTGCGCCTCGGAAGGCATAGACTTTCCTACAAACACTGTGCATACCTATGAGGAGATGTGTAGAGAAAATCCGCACAATCTTATTCCGACGTCATCAGAAGTGGAAGGGGAATCAGACATGGTGGAAGAGTTGGTGTTGAATCAACGTGAACGACAAATAATGTCAGCTGAGGATATCAATGTATGCGGAACTGTGGAGATCGGAGAAGGTACATTGCAAGCAATAGAAAAGACAAACTCCGGTGAAACCTGCAAAGGTCAGAGGTGGGGAGATGATAAAATAGTGGCACCAGTGCGAAACGAAGAACGACGTGACAACACTCTAACCAATGATGGAGAGTCAAAACGAATCATCCCCACAGCCATAGATTTAACAGAGTCGGCAGAAGACTCAAATTCAAGTCTTTGTGAAGGTAATGAAGAAAAACTAGTAACTACCGGAGATGAGTTACCAAATAGACAGGACCTCAGTGGACCAGAAGAGGCGAGTAATTGCGTTTTCGAAGAGATAACTCCCACTACAAGCACAGTACAGGACTATTATGAGGTGTGTGGAGAGGTGCTGAATAACCTTACTCCGATGACTAACACAAACACAGAAGCGTTCAAGACGGTTATGCAGAGGAAAGAAGAATATAGAAGTTAAACGTTTAAGGAAGGGCCACTCACAGAAGAGTGTCGAGAGTTGGCGTGGCATAGTATATGTAAGCAAGGATCAACGGCAAGGCAAGTAATAACGCATATGTCGGTCATGGCAAGGAATTGGTGCCAGGAAGTCGAAAAAAGCACTGTCAGCCCGGGAACTATCATTAGTGAGAGACGATCACTTTAGTTACACAAAGAAATTGGTATGAGACGACAAATCAAATCCATCTCCCCGGAGGATGTAAGAAACGTATTGTTTGTTGTCATGATATTACTACGAGATTTAGCGTCTCTAGTGGTTTTTCTACGCGAATGTTGGGGTGGTGGTTATGGACCTTGCAGGGATGACTTGTTTAGTCTAACATATGATGTGACAATACCACAATTTCAATACCAAGGAAGTTGCAGACATTGGTTATATGCAAAATATCGGGAGGTGTATGTGGACGATTTCACATCTGTAAGTGATTACCTCCTTACTATGTGTCTAGTGACGCATCTAGATGCATATTGGTCCACTAATCCTGAGCAATACGACTGGATAGCGGATGATGTTGATGCAACCATCACGCTTCAGGTGTTATCATACGGCATTGGGCAATGTTTAGCCAAACGATGGAATACTTACACCAATGATAATGGCACAACTCATTTCATGCCATTAATGAGAGGGGTAATGTACCTGCACATAGCCGGAAATGATATACATGAACATATAAATACGAGTACAGAAGATTTACAACGATGAGATTATGGACAGATATGCGTTTCACAAGGAAGAAACCTGGAATTTTAGGTTGGGGGATAATATGTTCTGTAGGATTCATACATATTATTCTAACCACAGCCCCAGGAGGACGTATTCACAAGAACATACATAAATTACGATGGATACCCAAGGTCAATATTATGAACTACGTCCGAAGATTCGGAGTGATAGATAAGCTGACCAGAGGTTCACCGCCAGAAATTTTGGAACTAATAATTCGACGGGAAACTGTTCAATCGCTGAGGAGTTCATCCGTAATGGCTGATGCAGAGCAAACACCAGTATACAAGACATTTCAGCGCAGCCTGGACAGGGATCAAATGGAAGTGATTCGTGCAGCAATAGAGACGAAAGGGATAGTGTTGGCTCGTGGCCCTTATGGATGTGGGAAGACATCTACAATTACTGCTGTTGTGCTGTCTTTATTGGAAATTTTCCCTTCATATCGGATTGCTATCGTGTCCGAAACCAATGCAGCTATTGATAAAGATCTGAAAAGGTTGATGGATTCAAAGCAGTTCGACGATCGAGATATAGTTCGTCTGGGAGAAATAAAGGGCACTATGTTAGCGCCAGATGATGAGAAGTATCGACGAAGTTTCCTTTCGGAGATATTACGACGAGAGCGACAATCATTGGAAGGATATGTGAATCGGAAAGAGATGGCTCCCAGATTGAAGTTAAAAGAGAAAGACACATTGGATGGAGCACGTGTGATTGTTGCTACTTTGGCTCAATTGGGGCGACCAGATCTCTCGAACTTGCTCTATGACGTGATTATCAATGATGAAGGTGCACAAACAGCAGAAGTGGCATTATTGCAAGCTATTAGATCGTGGATAAAAGTGATTATCTCTGTGGGAGACCCGTACCAGCTGTTTGCATACTCTCCTATGGATGAAAGAATAAAGCATCGATTCCGTGATGGCGTACGTCGTCATAAGATTACGTGGGGGTTGATACACTCCATGGAACATTATCGAGCGATGAGGAAGATATCACCTGCATTCCCTGGAGTTACTATGACAGCAGAATTTAGGAGCCATCCTATGATCACGAGATTGTTGCAAACATTTTACCCATACACTATTCGAGATCGAGCCTATAAGTCACAAGATTATCTGGCCGCAATGCATCTGAAGCATATGGAAACACTTAATTGGGCAAAGACGGATGACCGCTACCCTTCTCGGGTGAAGAAAATGTTGGGGAGACATCGTGTCATGTGGGTTAGCTCTCAAGAATGGGTTGAAGAACGCGAGCGCACCATGTATAAGCATAGAAACGTTATTGAATTGGCAATAGTGGTGCATGTATTGGACGAAGTATCGTCGGTTTTACGGGCTGAAGCACGAAGATTGGGTGCCGTTATACAAAAGTCAGTTTTGATAATATCCCCATATCAAGACCAAGTCTCAGCTATGAGAAGAGAGTTGCGGTATTTAAATGGAGTGTATGCAGACCATCTAGATATCGAAGTAGCTACTACCGACTCTAGTCAAGGTCGAGAAGCAGAGATTACTATTGTTACCATGGTGCGTTCACATACTATCGGGTTTATGAAAGGAAACCCCTCGAGATCGTTGGTATCGCTCAGCAGATCACGTGATTACCTATTCATTGTGGCTGCGCGATATGTATTCGAGCAAGATGTAGATTGGGATTGGATGATGGAAGTGTGTGAAAGATATGATGTTCCTTGTTTTGTATCCACTATGACGGATATTGAAGCACGTCAATATTTGAAGAGGAGGTACTGAAATTGCGGTACAGACAAGCGATATAAATGGGTTGCTTGCTTTTGCTCGCTGGCTCTGAAGCTGCGCAAGGGGCAGTTGTGGTGAAGTGACTGGAATTTACGGTTGAATGTATACGACAAGTATGCATCGGTCGCATACGATTGGATGGTTTGGTCAATCACGTGATATTTAATGGTCCACGACATCATGGTCCACGACATCATGGTCCACGACAAGCCTGGATAAGTACGCGGGATATGGTCGCATATGATTGGATGGCTTTGACCAATCACGGGATATTTCATGGTCCACGACATCATGGTCCACGACATCATGGTCCACGACAAGCCTGGATAAGTACGCAGATCTGGAGCCAGTGCTGAAGTAACCAAGAAGTAACAAGGTGAACAGATACTGGGGGTAGATATAGGATTTCTTAATACTTTTAATATAATCAAATTTCCCCCTTTACGAGCAGTCGCCACACCAACCAAAAGAAACCTTTTCCAATCCTATACAAAAACTAAGTACAACCCGAGGACCCCTTTAAGTGAACGCGTGTTACAGCGTAATAAAGATCCTCTGCGGTTATCTAAGTTGAGGGGCAGCCTGAGTGTTACCAGGAAAGTGTCCATTTTCAGTGACTTTGTATTAAGGTTCGGACGTAAGTACTAAGAACCTGGGAAGTTTAAGCAAGAGAAGTGTATTGTATCGCTTCCTTGTGTTGTTTTTGAGTGGAAACCTCGAAAATTTAAGTTCCTTCACGACAAACAAAATTAAATGGGTTCCAGCTTTCCATTTGCACGTTCATATGATATATGCGCCCATCCGTCATAATTCGCATTGCAATCCCTTCATATCCATGCAAAAGCAGCTCTGGCGGTACAGATGCTCGGACGGCGCAATAACCACGACGGACCACACCTACTTCCGTTGGTTTGCAATCCATACTCAATCGCCCAGCAAACACGGCTACGAAACAAAGAAATGCACACCAATTAGATAGTACCAAGTTACTTGACTCGCCATTCGTAGCCTACCAGATGGGACATTATCCTGGTTATTCACTTTGTGGATAAGCTGCGTAGTAACTTTCTCGTCTTCATCTGTCAATTCCATTTCTGTGAGGGCGCGGCTATTTCCACACACGCTTTTGCTATTATTGTGGGGGTGCCGGGTGCGTGTGGAAATAGCAATTGTGTGTGTGTGGAAATAGCCGCGCCCATTTGGAAATATTATACCCTAAAAGGAACGACTCGTCGCCCAAGCAAAAGGGTATGGATGTTGAATTTCCAAAAAATCAGGGGCATGCATGTTATTTCCGCAAAAACCGAGGGCATGCATGAAATTTTCCCTTAATGAAATTGGTAAAGCTTACGACTACTAAGGCACTAAAAACTTCCATGTTGAAAATGTGGATTGTGCAGGCATACCACCTAGCTCGTAGTACCAAAGCGAGCCAATGACACCGCGCATACCTGCCTGTCCTAACAAATTAAGTCTACAACTTGTGAACTGTTGATCCCACTTTGTCATACACTCCATGTAATCATAACAAGACTCTAAATTACTCTCTATCGATATAAATATTACAGTTCAGAAACTGAGTGTTTTTATTACTTCCACCATTCCATTGGTACCGCCAAATGGCTAAGCTTGTAATTCGCTTTGCGCCTAATAATGCCTCAAATAATAAATAAATTATTTGAGGCATTTTTGGCAAATGCCTAATATACAGAGGCCTTGGTAAAAAGGTCAGCTGCACGTAGAGGTACTACTACTAGATAGAGTAAAGAGAGTTGTAGTCTAAAAATGGAACGAATCGAGTAAAATCTCACTGAGGAGTGACACACAATAAAGTCTACGGCCGACCGTCGAATCGTGTAGCGGTCGTGGTGCCCAAAGTGTCGTGGAGATGAACGCTATTGTTACGAGCCAGTTGAATGAACCCGTGAAGTTCAATGCCTGCGCAATTGATCTTGAGCCCTTATCAGCTGCTCTAGGTGGTACTAGATACAGTATAGCGTGGTGGTATAATGATAAGGCTCACTTTTGAAAATACGTGATGCGTCGTCAGCCGCTTGTGCTGCTGCTGGTTACACTTGCCATTATAGCGATAGCCAATGTCGCGTCTGAGTTGGGGAAACCAGTATCGAGAGCTTTAAGTGACGGTGAGAGGGATGGCCGCAGTGCAAGGCCATCCCACAACAAGGAGGAAGAACGGATGGGTGCTGAAACGACTGCTACTTGGGCAGAGCACCTGTTCAAGATGCTCCGACTCCATAAGGTAAATCGCCTCTTCGAACGGCGGAGGTTTCGCCTTTGGGGCCAGTTCATGAAGCTTTTCCACCGTGAAAATCCGGAAAAGGCCATGCTGTTGACATTGAACTCGGTGTACGACGACGACGAAAGGGTAGCGATGCTAATTCTGCACGCGAAGCGAGTGAGTAAAACAAAAAGGCTTGCAACGAAACTGCAAGAGGAGCAGCTGGAGCTTTGGAAAAGCCAGAACAAGTCTCCTGACGACGTCTTCGCGTGGCTCCAGCTCAATAAAGAGAACCCCAAGGATCTCGCCCCGCTTGTCAGCAACCCAGAGTTTGACACTTGGATGGAGTACCTAAATCTGATCACGGAGAAGCCAGAAGAGGTGAATGATCAAATGGTCGAAACCGTGTTCGCTCACTACAACGATCAAGAGCTGGCTCAGATAATCCGTGCATTAACAGACAAAGAGCATTTGAAGAAAATGAAGGCAGTAGACCAAGAGAAGATGAAGAACATGGCGCACGTGTTGCAGCTACCGCTGTGGCAAACCACTCGCAAATCCCCCGACGACGTATTCGAGCTGCTTGAACTCGGTAAGCTTGTGGGTGACGAAGATCAGGATCTCTCTGCCCTTTTCAAGAGCCCACAGTTTAACACGTGGATGGAATATTTCCAACTGATATCTGAACCGGAAGACGTGAACAAGCGCATGGTCCAAACCCTCACGGCTCGCTACAACGATCAAGATCTCGCGCAGCTACTCCTACGCTCGAAATACAAGCACGGCGACTTGTCGAGCATGAAACAGTTGGCTGCAGATTTGCAAGTAACCCAGCTGCGGTTGTGGTTGGACAAGGGAGTGACGCCAGAGACCGCATCCAGTTGGCTGGTCCCGGCAGGCGAGCGGCTGGAAGAAGCTGAGGAAACGCTATTGAAAACGTACCGAAAAGACTATGAGCAAAGTATGGCAGGAAATAACCTGTAGAAACGGAGGAAAACTAATGTTAAAATTTGAAAGCCCTCATGATGTGATCCTAAATTGTAGTGGACCACATCGGACAATAGTGGTGTAGGCTACATAATTTTTGCTCGGAAAGGGGAAAGCTAGACAAACGGTCCACGTTGCGGTATATTGTCCCCACACTGCTACGTTAAGCGCTACTCGTAGTCACTGCACGCTGCACTTCGCGATGGCTCTTGACCGATACTTCTTGGCGTTTCTTCGGCTTATTGTACCAGAAGCGTACAAAACAATCGCGCTTGGCAAAGATGGTGTGGTCTCTGCCAATCCCCACGCTATTACCAACATGGGTACTTGGTCCCGCGCTGTCGAATGGTAATATTGCCAGCTACCACGCTCTCTATACGCTAGCAAAGTACAATTAGGGATTGTAATGGGCGATAATTTCTTTTCATCACCAAAAATATTTTTCCCAACACCAAATTCATTGTCCCATCACCACAATATTTTTTCATCACCAAATATACTTTTTCTATCACTAAACGGATTTTTGATCGCCAAATATATTTCGGACCACCAGATTTATTTCCTGATATCACCAAAATCAATTTATGCATCACCAAATTTGGTATCAGACTATCTGCAGGATCTGCCAAGGGTCAATATCCCCCGCGAACTTCCCTGCTTGCGCGTTCGCTGGCCTTCCCCGATTCTCGCCCCCACCCGTTCACCTCCCCACGCATCTCCTCCTCACCGTTGTTATTCTGTATTCTTTAAAATGCAAGAAAACGGCACCTTGAGAAGAATGCGAGGACCCGCAATTCCGTGGAGCCACAGCGCGACATACCAAACCACTGCCCAAATAAAGGAAGCCTTTCCACTTGCGATATGGGCAATACAACGACGAAATTCGACGTCCACAGGTCGTAAGACATACTACCGCTGTCGTACCCGGAATTTTCCTCCCCAAATAATGGCGCATTTCGTTGCCACCTCCGACGCTGTCGTCGTCTATTCCAACGGACGGGAGCACCGGAATTCCGAAGCCAATAGCCAAGCGGAACATACCGCTGCATCGTATTTCACAATCGGAAACACCACCCGGTTCTCGTCAAAGCGCTTGACGGAAATTGTGCTGGAAAGCCCTGAAATGGTCAACATTGCCATCCAGCGCCAACTCCAAAATGAGATCCTTACTGTCACGTGGACACAGATAGCAAACTTGAAAAGCCGTCTTCGATCCAGGTCTGGCGTCACAGCAAATCCCTCCTGGTCCGACTTGAAGCGATGGTCTGAAACAATGCGCGCAATTCCAATTGACAATGACACGTGTTTCGTGGTTAAGGATGACTTCGATGAGGCCACCACCTTCCGCCTTGCCCTAACAACCCGCCGACTTTTGGACACTGCTGCGAGCGCCGAGTGTCTGCATGTCGACACCACCTCTAAACTTGTTTGGCAGGGATTCACAGTTCTTATTCTTGGCACGACAGATGCAAACCACGTCTTTCATCCTGCCCTATTGGCCATCTGCTCTCGCAAGACTGCAGATGACTTTCGGTTCTTTTTTCGAGGCACTAAGGCACGGATGGGAGGACATCGCTCGGAAACCTTTACGGTGCACGCTTCTGGTTGCCGATTCCACCAATGGCATTACCGTTTGTCTTCGGGACAGCCTTTAAACGCGCCGGTTGCTGGGCGCATGCAATACGCGCCATTGATCGCAAGATCGAAGCTCTCTGTCCAAGGGAAACGAAGAAAGAACTCGCCGATGATATTCGAGCTTTGCAACGTTGTCACTCTCCTAATTAATTTAACAATGTGGTGGAGCTATTCATTGCCAACTGGGAAGAGAAGTGTGCAGCCACAAGGCGCTTTTTGGACTATTTTCTCAGCGAGTGGATCCAGCGAAATAATACCTGGTATGAAAGCTTTTCTGGAGCGTCTCCTTCGAACAACAAGGGGCTTGAGTCCTTCAATTCTAGGATCAAGCTATATGATGAGACACTCCGTATTCGTCTCCCTCTGGGGACATTCCTGGAAAGAATGCGTGCGGCGGTTGCTGCCTGGTCTCGCGACCGCATGGATGGCGGCGCTAAGGTGTTTGCTCGTGCCCCTTCCTTTGACAACAAGGAATGGACCATGGCCTCCCAATGGCAAGATACTTTGTCAGCGTTTCAACCACATGAATCAGGACGATACCCCTTTAGAAAAGACGATGGTGCTTTTATCGTCGGATTCGACAAAGTCACCACTTCGATCGCCTCCTTCGAGGAATTTGGACATGTGGTGGAGTCAAGTTCAAAATCGAACACAGTTGTGTCGAGAACCTGACCACCATCGTGCCCAGCCTTCCAACTTACGGGGGGGGGGTACCCCGCGGACCTTCGCTTGCGATCCGATCTGATCGTCCGCTGCTAGCAGACGACCGATCATCAACAGAAGACGTCTGGTCTGATTGATCTTGCGTTGCCATCTCACCTTGTGTACCCGATGGAATGGGATAGTTCAACACTCGGTGGATCGTGTCGCTGGTTGACTTGGGTCTGATAGTACGCAGACCGTACTGGGGGGGTGTAACCTGGGCGGAACTCTTCACCCTGGGTACTTGTAGACCGGTTACACTTGAAATATGTATAGTCCAATGTGTCGACCGTCCAATCGATCTAGACCCAACCAATACGAGAAAATAGAGGGTAGACCACTCAACTGGTCTAGCCTCTGACCAATATGAGAGAAGACCAAAGCCGGTCTAAACTCCAACCAATGTTATAGTAAACCAATATGTCCACGTAAAGATCCAATATGCTCGTGAATTCCACAAACTATATCTCCACGTAAAGACCAATCCACTTGTTAGTACGTTCCAGACGTACGTGACTTAAACTTGTGAGAAGTCAGCCAATAAATACTCCTGTCGAAGGACTTCCGGCGGGCCAAATGCGTCTGCGACACGCCCCAGCCGGGTATAATGGGCAGGAGGGGATTACTCGACCCTCTGACCCCAAACACTCCGCGACGTGCGAAGGCGACTTAGAAAACCAAACTTTTAGAGAGTCTCTTAGGACCTCTTAGCCACTTTTCCAATCCAAGACCAATTTACTTCTTTTCCACTAACCTTACGGTCCCAATATGTACCAAACACTAAAATATGTAAAATACACGTAATTCCATGTGACTTACCAAAATCCGTGTGCTTGACACTCCTTGCACATGATAGGCTTAAAATCCCCCCCCTTGTTTCCACCAATCCGATCGCTGACCAGCTGATCGGCACGCCGTTGACAGAAGGTGACCAAAATTTTGCCTTCGCTTCGCCACAGCCGCCCCTGAGTCTGGTCGCAGCCGCGCAACGGTAGCAACCCGATCTCACCACCAGTTAACCCTTTCGCCAGCAGTTTACCTCCTTAGACTTCACGGTAACCAACTTTCCACCAATGGACAGGTCTTCGGCCCCGCCTTCACCAGGTATGCGCCCCTTGTACGTCTGATCTCCTTGTAACTTCTCTTGACGCTTGATCCTGCAGGTGCCCTGTGCGCCCAGTCACAACACATCGATTCCCTTAGCCGATCGACCCGATCTGACAGCTGTTGCAGCACCCCAGGTTCCAACAGACCGGATGGGGATCGGATAGGGTCTGATCAGCTTTGAAAAACCATCTGCAACCTTCAGTCGGATCTGGCCACCAAGAATGCATCGTTCCTGCAGCTGCGGAAGGATGTCGACACCTTAACCCCCTTGGCTGCGCAGTTGAAAGATTTTCTCGCCGAGAACGCACATCTCCGGGCCCAGCTTGCCCAACAAGCAGCGCGAGGTAAGTCGATCGATCCAATTTTCACCTTGGAACTGCTGTAACCTCTCTTCGTATGCAGATCGGTTGCCCACTGAGATCGCTCAAGCGGTTGACGCCTTGATTGCGGCTGCTCGACAGTCGCGTGACCACTGCGATCAGCTCCGCCCTATATTGGACGGGCTGATCGGCGATCGGCATGATCTGTCTCGCCTAGAAGCGTACTGGTCACACCTCCGGGAACAGCTCACGCTGGTCAACCGGCAGAGGTTGGAGGATCAGTCCGACCGGACCCTACTCTGTACCCAATATGGTGATCTAGAGCGGCAGATCAGCGAGCTACAGGTCGTGGTCAAGGGTCAGGTCGATAAGGTCTGGTCTTTCCAGAGCCAATCGGACACCTGGACCCAGGAGTCAGACCGCCGTTGGGCTGCCGTAGAGCATTGCCATAAACAGCTGACCGACTTGCTGTACCGGCGTCCGGCTATTAGCTCCAGCGCGGACCGGTCTACATCGGCCGTTCTGGTCGACCTACACCAGGGTGAGGAACAATGCCACTTATTGGCTAAAATTCGGCACACCAAGATTTCGAAAACTTCCAAGCGTAAACGCAAGGACTCGTCGAGGGGCTCAAGGGCGCGGGGCATTGCTCGCGACTCCGAATTCGAGTAGAAGCGGGCGGTGCCCCAAAAGAAAGCCAAGACGACGGCGCATCTCTCAAGCCCAAGATCGGCTGCCAATGACACTTCTAACATCGCCAAATCTCATGCGCCCTCGCGCACCCGTGTTGTTCGTACCCAGCACACAGAGGTCTCCTCCGGAGGGGACTCGAAAAGCGGATCGGGAGATTCTGAGTTCACACTCAGCGCGTTATCTAAGTCCCGGTCCGATCGGTGTCGAGGTCCTGCTCCGATGAAGTCTGCATCCGGGACTGATCAGGCGATCAGTTCCCAGAGTAACCAAACTGCACGGGCTCGTGAAACACCCGGATCAGTGCCTTCTTGCCAGCCTGGCACATCTGGACTACGCCGTCACGCCCGATTGAAGGGAATATCGATTGGAGATCGACCTCTCCCATCGCGAGCTTTCGACGCCGTTATGCCGTGGTCACCGGGGCATATCGGTAGCTTGCACCGGTCAGCCCTGACCAAACAAGGTCTCGTCCGGTTTCTGTACCGACCAGACTCCTGGCTTTTACCTCCAGCTTCAAAGGCTCCTGCCGCTTCTGCATGGTGGGTGGACCTGGTTACAGCACCACATATCGCCCGTTTGTATGCAGATCAGCCATCGAAAGTGTTCATCCGCCCCAAGCTGGGGTTCATATTTGCGCCGGCTGCCTGGGTTGACTCGTTCTTGAGTCGAGTGAAAGCCTTCAATGAAGCCCACCGCCAGGCGATCGGGGAGTCTACGAACTATCTAGTGCTTCCTCTTGACCGATTGAAACATGGCCAAGGCCTGGTCTCGTTCCAGAAGAACCGGAAGAGGCGCCGGAGTCGGGCAGGCGAGGCCTGGCAGGCCCTATGCCAGTTTATTCTGGAAGGGATGCTGGCCCGCGAATGCGACATCGACATCTTTTTATATCCTGTGGTTCTTCATATGACCAAGCGTCGGGTTGAGAAAGCCGGGGTGTTGGATGACGACGGAGTATGGTATCCTGGTCTCCACTGTGACGAGCCAATTGCAGACCTGAAGGACGCCTTGATCCAGATGGATCGGAAGGAGCCTTGGCGTAATCAGTTCCAGGACCAGATTGTAGATCACCCGGCGCTTACTATCGGTCGTCTGTGGGGTGATTGCGAATCTTGATACGGTAATAGCTGACCAGATAATTCATAATATATGTCATCATTCTTTCAAACTTCTTGATCACCTGGTCACTTGACCAAAATTCATCACTTTATCCAAACTTGCACCAACACGTTATCATATAAAGTTCCATTCACATCGCGAAAATCATCATCACGTTCGTCACTCCACTACTCCAGTTCATCACAGTTTATCATATGTTCACAATAATTCAGGCCTTACACATATTCACACCGATCGGTCTGATCGGTGCTACTGCGTGTCTTGGTCTGCATCTTCATGAGTCTGCATCACTGCGAAACGATTCCGACTGACTCGTTATCGCTCGAACTCTCGTAGCAGTGCTCCACAATTTAGATCAAGTTCATCGATCCAAGTTGCTTCATCATGATCTTTCCACCGGACCAGATATTCTCGGTGGGTGCGACCGAAACGTGTCTTCTTGACTGATCGGACATCTAGCACCTTCTCCACCTCTAATTCGTCCTCCTCCAATGGCCTTTCCCAACTTTCCTCCGGCAGCAGAGCTTCATCAAAATCGAATCTCTCCGATTCATCCACCAGACAGGGTGTTTTGGGCCGATCCGGGAACTCTCTGACCAGCTTCAATTTGGACACATGCACGATCGGAAAAACTTTATAATCCGTGCCGATCGTGATAAGACGGGCAGCATGCTCACCGATCAGCTCTGCTACACGGAAAGGACCGTGCCACATATGAGCCAACTTCCTTGCATAACCTTCCTTGACCCGATCGAGGTATAACCAGACCCTCGCCCCTGGTTCAATACCGTGAGGTCGGACCTGATCGTTATTCCGATCTGCTCGATCTTGTATGGCCTGACTCAACTTTTCGTTGAAGACTTCCTTCGCATGTTGATAGTGCTTCTGGACCTGCATACGCCAGCGGCGGGCATCGCGATCACGGGTCCGAGTAAGGCCGATCGGTATCGCCGCTTAAAGTGTCGATCGAGGGTCCCATACATACGCCAGATAGAAAGGCGTCTCTCTTCGGACCCGATCAGTTGAAGAGTTGAGTGCTAATACCAGTCTTTCTGCATACTCATCCCAGTCGCGTTGGTCTGGGTCGGCCACATACATCTTGATCGCCCTTGTTATTGTCTGAACCATGCGTTCAGCCGATCCGTTCGCTTGCGGACGATATGCCATCGTCGCACTCTGTTTCTGGCCTAGCATGTTATTGAACGACCGGAACACCTCGGCCATAAAACCGGGTTCCCGATCGTATCTGATAACTTCGCTGGCGCCGAACCTTCTAAACACGCATTCTTCGTAACTATGGGCGATCTGCTCCGCAGATCGGGATGCGCTAGCCTTTGCAATCACCAGACAGGTGAATAGGTCGACCCAGATCAGCAGCTCAGTGTTGCCGCGTGTCGATCTGGGCAGTGACGGTATGTGGTCCATCGCTATCACCTGTAAAGGGTAGGTAGCCTCGATATTTCCGGGCGATCGGCCCTTGATTATCGGTCTGCCCTTTCCGGTCTCGCAATCCGTGCAACAGCCCACATATTTCTGCACGCTTTGAAAAAGTCCTCTCCAGTGAAATTGGGCCCTGATCTTGTGATATGTTCTGTCTATGCCTTGATGTCGCCCTTCTAGACTCACATGGTAGTGATGAAGGACATCCGGCTGCAGCAACTCAGGGATCACCAGTTTCGCCAGTCGATCTCGATCGGCACTGTCTTGATCAGTGTCGCGGCAGTAATATAACAATCCATTTTCATCCACATCGTAACTGTCCGCGATCTTGGAACACTCTTTCACCTGACCATTTGTCAACTTGGAAAATTCACCGCGCAGATAAGCCTTCAGGTTGACGATCCACTCTTCTTCGTCCTGCGCCTTGAGGATCCGTTCCGCCTTAGCTGTTGTACAACGTACTCACTCAGCCTTTCCTTGGGGAACGATCGGCGAGACTTCCGAGCTCGCGATCTGGTTGCGGCCATCACATGCACCTTACCAGGGCTGTCCTTGGGCTTGATCACCTCCGGGAGCCTGTTTATGTCCATAAGTTCTTGTAAAACGGCTTCCTCGGTGATTGTCGCCCCGGTATGGTCTCGCATGGCTTGGATCGCGAGGTGTTCGGCGCTTCTGTTCCAGTCCCGTTTCACGTGCAATAGCTCGTGGTTGGGGTAGTCGTTCAGCGCTTTCATCACCCGATCATTTAGCAACTTTAGCCGTGGCGCCTTGCAGTCGATCTCCCCGGTGATCTGCCTTATCACTAGGTTGGAGTCACCACATATGATGATCCGCCTTTTCTGTTGTGATGACAGCAGATCAAGACATAGAAGCAGACCCCGATATTTTGCCTCGTTGACCGTTATGTAAGGCGTGAAATCGGTGGCGGCTGCGACTATAGACCATTGTGGTAACTTCCACAGCATGGCACTATAGGAGCCGACCTTCTTCTTCACGCTGGCCGACCCGTCAAAACTCAAGACCAGGGGCTCCTCATCCTGATAGACGGTCGGCGGCGGCGGCCGCGAGATTGACTGTCGAGGTTGCTTCCTTGGGGCAATCGCCACTAAAGCCTCATCCACTTCGGACCGAGGGGTGATACTGGCAGATAATGTGCCCAATATCTATTCCTCTCCCTTGGTGCACTTGAAGACCTCGAGAGACCACTGCGAAAAGATAGATTACCATCTGCCGAGACGACCGTCCATCCCATTGTCTGATAATAACCAGGCCAATGTCGACTTTCTTGAAAGGACCTTTACAGATCCGCTGACCAGTAGGTGTAGCACACATCCAAGATCCGTAGTAAAGGCAGAACTTCTTTTTCGACGATCCCATAGTTGACCTCGTTCGGCTTCAATGTCCGGCTCGTAAAAGTGACCGGGTGGTACACTCCATCATGTTCTTGTACTAGAGTGGCCGAAATGGCCCACTTACTAGCATACACAATGACAATCGGCATTTTCTCAGGATCGAAGTGCTTGAGAATCGGTGCCGTCGCCATCTTGGCCTTTATCATACCGAAAGCAACCTTTGCACGCCTCATGTGATCCTCTTCCTCCTCTTGCGGACAATCTGCGGGCATATCAGAGTCGCTGCCCTCCCGTAAAGTTTCCCGATCTTCTTCGCGCAACATATGGTAGTCGACTTCCCGGAGCTCGTACAGCACAGCCGCGTAAATCGCAAAGTCTTCAATGAAGCGGCTGTAGTAATTTAGGCTTCCCAAGAAGGACTGCATTGCCTTCAGCGATCTGGGAAACGGGAGGTTGTTCAGTGATTCCAGATCTTTGGGATTGGCCTCCAGCCCACTGATCGACACCATATGACCCAATAGGCGACCTTGGACATGCCCCAATAACTTTTCACAGCACTGATCGACAGGTTCCAGCGATCGCATGTCTCCAACAAACGTTCGACCTTCTCGCACAGATCGCTCCATGACGAGGCAGGGATCAGAATGTCGTCGATATACGATCGCCTTCCCAGAACGGACGGTCTCCTCTCCCGGTCAGGTTCACCCTCTGTAAATACATTATAATTTTTGGTGAGGTCCTGGTCGGTGCTGATCTTGAAATGTTCATACAGTGCGTTGTCGATCAGCCTCTGGTAGATCTGGGGCGCGTTCTTCAATCCGAACGGCATACGGTTCCACTCGAACAGACCGAACGGCGTAACAAATGCGGAGATCTCGCGAGCCCGATCGGTCATCGAAACCACCCAAAATCCACTTGCCATGTCTAGTGAGCAATACCACAGAGTCTTGTCAAGGTCTTCTAGTAGATCGCTGATCAGCGGCATCGGGTACACCATAAGCTTGGTCAACCGATTTACCAACCGATAGTCGATACACAACCTGATGTCGACACCGTTCTTCTTGATCACGATCACGATCGGTGAGGCCCATGGCGAGGTCGACGGTCTGATGATCTTGGTAGCCAACAGTCCTTTAATAAGGTCAGACAATTTTTCGCGGTACTGTGGCGCCACACGTCGGCATCGCTGGGCGATCGGCTTGGCATCTCCAACGTCGATGTCACAAATCGCTCCGCGAGCAGCAGGGGGTAAGGCATTGCCTTTACCGATCAGCAGATGTTTCTTCTTCCATATGATCTGCTTTATCTGATCGATCTGATCTGGACTGTTGAGATCCCGATCACCCACTTGCAGATCGTCCATAGTAACCTCGGGCGGGTCAGCAGACACTTCAGGGAGGACTGCCATCTGGCTCTCCAACTCCTGAATGTATTGGTCCCCGCCCTCATGGATGTAGACCTGGTCATCTTCCGGGGCAATAACACCCAAACCGTCCTGATCGGCTGAACACTGCTGTTCCCGATCGGCGGGATGACCTTCACCGACATCGACCTGCTCAAGCGTGTCATCATGGTCCGCCCCAGTCTCGCCATGCTTCCCTTTTTCTATTTGCGGCTCCGCTGTCGCCTGTTCTTGTGTCGCCACCACTTAACGAACTTTGGCTCATCTACTTGATGGTCCACCGTATCCGGCGCCTGCGGTGCCTTTCTTCGAACTAGCATCTTCCTAGGGGTTACATAGCTGGGTCGTTCCACCATAGATGAGGTATCTTCTTCCACCGATCCATCATTGCTGACCAGATCAGTGGTCGCTTGGTATGCCAAGTTCTGCCACTCAACATACCGTCTCGATCCGATCGAGACGAACCCCATCTTCCTTGGCACTTTCCCTTCTGCCAGCCACATGTCAACAATCGTGTTGTTGTCGAGCGTAAGCGGCTTGTCACCGATATTAGTGACTCGGACAAAATCATGTCGGCCGGCGCTCTTCACAAAAGTCGTCACCCACTGATCGCCCCTGGTCACCCATAACTTCCTTGAACGAAAACCTTTATCGACCGGGGTGTCAGCGGATTGGCCGACTGGAATGGTGGCATCTTGATCCCACCTGACCAAATCGTTTTACGATCCGTATAGGGGCCGCCGACCAGCTAACTGGATCTGGACCTCATCCGGTAGTGTAAGCACTCCATGAGACAGATCAAGGCGAAAACCCGCCGGCACCATGAAATCCATGCCTAACAGGTCATCCTGACTGGCCAGCTTACCAACCCAACCACTGAAGAAGTAGACCAACGAACCCGATAGGGTGATCTTCACGCGCGTCCTTCCTTCGTTCATATAAGAATTTTCACCGATACCGACGCATTCTTGTCTCTGGGTATCGTCTATACGACATCCGACATTACGAGCAAAGGCGGAGTCAATAATCGAGACTTCAGCCCCAGAGTCGAACAACATCGTCGCTTTCTGGTTATTTATCTTACCACAGGCTTTCGCCTGCTTAAACCTTTTGTCGGGCGCATGATACTTCCAGTATCCGCGAGACTCTCCAGTCAGCAGATCTATCTGCATAACCACCTTCGATCGGGAATATTCATCGGTCGTGAGATTGTAGACCGGATGATCCCGATCGATGCAATTGAGAACAGAACATGTATTGTCGGTTTTATTCTCCTTGCCTATATATTCATAGATGCCAAACGTAGACCGCTCGGCTCGATCCAGATTCAAACCTGGCGCGCGTTCTAGCTTAACATCTTTTCCACGTCAGGTGGAAGCATCCCCGCGTTCTTGCCCGGCACACACCACTTGCACATCAGGTTGAAGAATTCTTCCATCTTGCAGTGGCCGGCCTCTTGGATCTCTCCACATGACTTGCACACGAAAAGGCAGTGATCGGTGAGGTGGCCGCGTCTTTCGCATTTCTTGCATATTAACTTCTTCCAGCAGCCCCGATCATCATGCTTGCTTGACTCGCAGTGAGAACAATTCTTGCGGGGTCGGTCCGGGTCAGACTTGTTTCCGCTCCTGCCCTTCCGATCTGCCTGGTCAGGTGTCGATCTGGTTTTCGGGGCAGGTTCCGCGACGAAGATGTGACGGTACTGATCCTCGTCTGACTCCCGACTGGACTGGCCGCTGCTTTCCTCTTCCGATCCAGTGCTGTCCTCAGCTACGATCGCCTTAACAGCACGGGCCGATCTGTTCAAGGGTCTCTTGGATCTGTAACGACCTGATCCAACGGAGCCTCCTCAGCTACGGTCGCCTTAACAGCACGGGCCGATCTGGTCAAGGGTCTCTTCACCGGATCGGTCTGGGTATTGGATCTGTAACGACCTGATCCAACGGCGCCCTTTGATCTCATGCTGCGGGAGTGTTGCAACGTTCGCAACGTCTGCTCCACTTCTCCCACATCCTTTAGGCGCAACAGGGTGAGCTGATCTGCCAGCTCCTGGTCAACAAGGATACTAATATAGTGACCCACGTGTTCCAAAGCAGCACCGGTCGGCGGGTTGCCTTCCTTAATCACTATGCCGGCGCGAATTCCAGCCACATTCAGACGGTGTAAGTACTCGATCGGCGTCCCGTCGCCCCGCTTCTGCATGTGATGATATTTGCGGGCGCTGGAGAATCCGGAGTTGCAGTACTGCCCCTCAAACTCTGAACATAGTAGGTCCCAGTCAGATCGGACATCCCGACTCAACTGTTGGACCCAGTTCGCAGCCGGTCGTTCAGCAGATCTCTAAAGATCAAACACCGTTCCTTTTTTGTTGTCTGATCCCGTTAGAAAGCAGACTTGACCCGACCAAACCACGACCTGGCCTGCTCCTCGTCGGTGTCCTTTCCGGTGAAATCCTTGAGATCAGTAGTCGCAGCCATGCGAATGCGCGGGATCGCAGTAGATCCGAAATCAAAAGCGGTCGTGGAGGCTAGATTAGCTCTGCGCGTTCTGCCCGCACCTGCACCGTCTGACCCATAGTGGTCATCCGGATCGCCGATCGACTCCATGTCGTAATCACTGTTCTTGCTTGATCGGCGCGATCGAGCTGGTTGCGGCTTGCGTCTTCCTTTGCCAATTGGTTTAACACCTCGAGTGGCCTTGTCCACTGATGCTACTGACTCCCTATCTACATCCCGGCAAATATTGACATTTTGCCGGGCAGATCGGTCCTGAGCATGAGGGCGCGGAGGTTATCTGCATCTATCTCCCATGAAACGCTCCATCATTGCTTCAAACATGGCTTGGACGTTAGCTTGGGTCATGGGCAACGTGTGGGTATCCTCCTTTGGAGGTACGGACACCTGTGGGGGCTCCTGGGGCCCGACCGGCATGCAGCCCCATGCTGCCGCACGTCCTTTTTATGCTCCCATGGGGTATGATCTTCCCCCATGGTCATCCGCTCAACACCGACCTCCAACTCCGATGAGCTGTTAGAGGAAGGTGGAGACTGGTATACCGATTTATCATCGGAGCACGCATCGTCATGTGATGCCGTGTCTTCAGCAGCCTTCAATGCCATGGTGGGAGTTGGGCGGCGAACCGCCCCCACCAACGGCACCAAATGATCATGGAGAGTCGACATCGACAGCTCCAGCCTGCGAGTGTCCAGATCAAACAGCTTGTGGACGTTGGCCGGGTTCTGCACTTTTATGCCGACCTCAGCCAACATCTCCAGCAAGTTTTTCACCAGCAGCAGTGGTCGATCACTCTGGATCGGCTCGGTAGTGGGTCCGAGGAGGCGATCAGGGATCTGGGGGTTCAAAATTTGCATGACCTGGTCTTCACGAACAAATCGCTTCAACTCGTGGATGTAATACATCCTGGTCAGGTCTTGTTCGTCAATAACCCCATCCCCGACATGCGACTTTTCTTCCAAGCCGTCATCCTCGGGCGTCATTCCTAGCCTTTTCTTGGGGACCTTAGGCATGTGGATCGGATCGTTCCGATCAGCCTCCGATTGGTTCTCATTTTTTATTCCATCAATTTTTCCATGTAAATGCATAGGATCAGGACAAAAGTCCTGATCCTTTCCGGAACTATAGCAAAACTTGCTATAGTCCCGATCGGCTCCGGTGGGAGCCTTATGGGGAGGAAAAAACTTATTAATCCCGATCTGGTCCTCCACCCGGCCAGATCGAACATCGCCATCTTTATCAACAACGAGAACATAAGGTGACAGCTTTTCCTTATGTCCTCTCCAGAACGATTCCACATTTAAATCACTTAAGTCAACTTTTGACCGGACATCATCTCGGTGATATCCACGATCACCAAATGATCCGGGCACGCGCACCATTGTGGTGGAGTCAAGTTCAAAATCGAAAACAGTTGTGTCGAGAACCTGACCACTATCGTGCCCAGCTTTCCAACTTACGGGGGGGGGGTACCCCGCGGACCTTCGCTTGCGATCCTATCTGATCGTCCGCTGCTAGCAGACGACCGATCATCAACAGAAAACGCTTGGTACGATTGATCTTGCGTTGCCATCTCACCTTGTGTACCCGATGGAATGGGCTAGTTCAACACTCGGTGGATCGTGTCGCTGGTTGACTTAGTATGATAGGATGCAGACCGTACTGGGGGGGTGTACCCTGGGCGGAACTCTTCACCCTGGGTACTTGTAGACCGGTTACACTTGAAATATGTATAGTCCAATGGGTCGACCGTTCAATCGATCTAGACCCAACCAATACGAGATAATAGAGGGTAGACCACTCAACTGGTCTGGCCCCTGACCAATATGAGAGAAGACCAAAGCCGGTCTAAACTCCAACCAATGTTATACTAAACCAATATGTCCACGTAAAGATCTAATATGCTCGTGAATTCCACAAACTATATCTCCACGTAAAGACCAATCCACTTTTTAGTACGTTCCAAACGTACGTGACTTAAACTTGTGAGAAGTCAGCCAATAAATACTCCTGTCGAAGGACTTCCGGCGGGCCAAATGCGTCTGCGACGCGCCCCGGCCGGGTATAATGGGCAGGAGGGGATTACTCGACCCTCTGCCCCCAAACACTCCGCGACGTGCGAAGGCGACTTAGAAAACCAAACTTTTAGAGAGTCTCTTAGGATCTCTTAGCCACTTTTCCAATCCAAGACCAATTTACTTCTTTTCCACTAACCTTACGGTCCCAATATGTACCAAACACTAAAATATGTAAAATACACGCAATGCCATGTGACTTACCAAAATCCGTGTGCTTGACACTCCTTGCACATGATAGGCTTAAAAGCCCCCCTTGTTTCCACCAATCCGATCGCTGACCAGCTGATCGGCACGCCGTTGACAGAAGGTTGCCTTCGCTTCGCTACAGACACTTCATTTCCTCGCGTTTTTTCGTTGATGTGGAAGGCAGAACAGCTCGCTGCACCTGCGGAGAGTACTTAAAAAGCGGGAAGTGCAAACAAGCCCTCGGGATGCTCATTAAACTTGGCATCGTTCCGCCGCCACTAGTATCCACCAACCTGTATATAGGTCAAAAGCGTAAGCGTGGTCGTCCGAGGCGAGTGGGACCCGCACTCTCGGAAGATTAGTTTGACGAGTGTGACGGAAGTGCTTTTTGCTGACGAAGAGGAAGAAGGAAAAGAAGAGGGCGGAAGAGAGAGGGTAGTGGTGATATTGGAGAGGAGGAGAAGAAGGGGGAAAAGGGGGGGATGGGAGGAGGGGAGGAGGGAGGGAGAGCGCGCAGCATTCAGGACGCGTCCTGGGAGTTGGTATCGTTGGAAAATGTACATCATTTTTGGTTATTGAGAAAAAGTTTTTGGTGATTCGAAAAATTAATTTTGGTGACCGAAAAAATATCTTGGTGACGGAAAAAACGAGATCCATTGTAATGCTATGTTTAAGAGTCGTCGCGCAACATGACAAAAAACGTACCCTCCAAACTTCTTGACACCCAAGCGCTTGGAATCTGAGTCGCGACCGTTCTTTGTGAGCCGCCAGCTTTCTTGGAGGCCCAACGACACGTTAGAGCGTAAATCCGTTGCCAGTTGTACCTATACAAGCCTCCGTGTTAAAATAGTCTACTTATATTTTAATTATTAAAATTAGGTAGGACTATTTGTTTAGGTAGCAATTTTCATTTCGTACTTTA
Source organism: Peronosclerospora sorghi (assembly GCA_026184515.1). NCBI lineage: Eukaryota > Oomycota > Peronosporomycetes > Peronosporales > Peronosporaceae > Peronosclerospora > Peronosclerospora sorghi. The sequence continues at coordinate 2,943,022 of CM047589.1, read as the reverse complement.
TAGTAGCTAAAACAGTGTACTCATACTCGGTTCTGAGTACACATGTTTTGGTACGGATAAGTAGTGTAGGAAACACAACAGGTGTTAGAAGTGTATTATAGCTTTAACATCTTATTTAGATTCATGTCAGGCTATCTAATCAATTCTCAATACACATTCCATTAATCAAGTCCCTGGTTTGGTCACTTTCTTTTACTCTTTACGATATGTCTACGGGTGTCATTTTCACCGTCTAACGATAATTGACTGTTGAGATATTGACTTAAGACGATTTATTTATATTAGAGTTACTATTGGAACTCTACGACTTGGAGGTTTCAACTATTCTGCGCAAGTATGGACGGAAACACCTTTCAACAGGTTGAGTCCAAAAAAAATGGCATGATGTTTCCAGCGATGATGGCTCTCATGAAGAAAAATCGGCAGGCTATGGCGCCGAAGGAATGAAGATTTTGAAAATGTTCCAAAAGGTTTGCGATAGTCTTGACAAGCTCAAAAATTCAAGGTTTGTCCAAGATGAGAACAATTTAAGCTTCAATAACTCGATGCGTTTGGTTGCCCGCATGCAGTTGGCGTCGCTTGAAAGCATGCCCGAAAAGAAGCCGCGAAATCAACCTGGTTTTAATAACCATAATTATCGTATGGGTACACCAATGGAAAATCGCCCTCCTACCTACAAGACGCCTTCGGCTAAGGAATCCAAGCTGTCTATCCAATTTTTTTATGGAACCGAAGTGTATCGCGGCCTTGGAAATGGATTCAAGGAATGCAGCACATGTATTATTCGACATATTTCAATAGCCGAATCGGCTTGCGGATATTATTGGAGTGAAGACATCAAGGTTGATCTCTTAGGAGACTACATTAGTGGTACAGCCGCGCGCTATTACAATCGACAAGTTGACTCGTGGTGGAACGAGTCACGGACTTTGGTGCATGTGATGAATAAGATTTGAATGCATTTCATACATCCATCACCTCTGCACACGCGATGAAGCTGTTTACCAGCCTCACGACTCCCAAGCGTTCGTGGAACGAACATTATCTCGATTTGGTTACGATTTCAGAAGCTGTTGGTGGCAGTGAACCACTTGTTTTGAATAACGTGGTTCACTATGCTTCGCCAGATTTGAAGACTATACTCATGGCTAAATTTGATCATACTCGATCGGATTTCTTGCGCCATTGAGGCGAAGAAAGTCAGTAAACAGAAACGATTGCAACGGCACTGCTAAAAGAGCAGTTGAATATTTGGAAAAGCCAGAAAAAGTCTGCTGCCGAAGTCTTCGCGTGGCTCCAGCTCGAAAACAAGAAAGCAATGGATCTAGCCCCGCTTCTTAGCAACCCAGAGTTTCTCACTTGGAAGGAGTACGTAACGCTGAGGTCCAAAAAGCAATTATACTGTTAGACTCGACAGATCGACTTTTGAGGTGGCACCAAAAAATAACAACCTTCAAAACTGCAGTCTGAAACCTATTCAAGATTTTCCACGCTCCTATAGTATAATACATAATAGAAAGCTCTGCGATAAAGTATACAAGCTGGTGGTTAAGTGCTCACTTGTTACTCTTAAAAGACCAAAAACTGCTACAGTGTTTTTACGTAAACTCTCCATATAGTGAAGACAAAGTAAAACCCATCAGCTCGTTGTGATTCCAATCAATCTGCAAACTCAAACAGGTCCAGTGCACGTCTCGCCAAGTCACAAAGGTAAAACCACGACTGGACGCCTTTAAGTGCAATGATTTGCATTACCTTTTCCTTTTTCATCGTGTCATCGTAGTTCTCTTCCACAACCCACGCAGGAATAATCGCGTGAAGTTGGCTTAAAGTCTCGTCAGCATCGTGCAACTTGGACTTCAATATCTTTTTGGTAGACATAGCGATAGGATGCAGCACGAATTGGTACACGGGACGCCATGTCACCTCTGCTACCGAGAATTCAATCGCGAAATCGAGACGCAAACGGTCTTTACTCAAATTAATGAGGTCCACTGTGCATTTTTCACTCGCATCCGTGCCACTTAGACACGCCTGAAGCAAACGAATTGTTAGTCCAACTTTATCTCGCAAACACTATCGAAAATGTTTTACAGACAGCAAGATAATTCATCACAATGTCATGCGGAATAGTTTCATCCTTAAGTGCGAAATCACTTGCTGAAGTGATAGCTTGCCTATGTATACCCCACCAAGAAGTAAGGAAAAATGACTCATGATAAATGGTTCCATCCAAAAGCATAAACTTCCTCCGTTCATCATTACCACTGCTGCTTCGTCGCGTGATGTTCCAACCAGATCTTTGTCGGAGATATGCTGAAACGGAATACCGCATTCCCTTGCGAAGTGAAGCGTACTTTCCCCGTCGTAACCATTCCCTTTGCGATTTTTAAGTGACGAGCGAGGCAATGTCAGTAAAAGTGTATCATTCAATCAATCAGATGACACATTGTGATTCGAGAGACTCGTCCATGTTTTTCAGCAACGTCGTCAACGTCGTTGACCAACCGTAGTAACCTTCGCCGTCATACGCCAATAGAATAAAGGACAACGTCGTTGACCAACCGTGGTAACCTTTGCCGTCATACGCCAATAGAATAAAGGACAACGTCGTGGTTTCAGTGCTTTAACGGCGTCGAAAACTCCTTTCGGATTCCTAACGTGACGGGCGACACTTCAAGGGAATGGAAGGAACGCGCTGGACTCATAATGGTGGATCGGCATGAGATCTACCACCTGAGAGGGCAACTAACTCTCCCCTCCTCATCGTGCTCGTACTAACTCACATCACTTTTCCATTTCTAATTACTGGGCCTTACGCTAGGCCATCCTCGTCGTGCGAGACTTTATTTTTAGGAAAAAATGTCCCTTTTTGGAAAAAAAAAAAACAACTTTACTCACTAGTGATGTCGACCGACGTGGTGCTTAAGAATCCGCCCTGCTTCCGCTCCAGTCTCATGTGGGGCATTGGCATTGGCGCACTCATCGGCGCACATCGCTACCGTCATCTGAAATCCATTCGCAAGGCTTGCGACGGAGCAATTCTCACGTTCGGACTCGTCGCCATTGGCAGCTGGTACATGGGACCGTCCTTCGACTGCGAGTGCCGATCCTATATCTCACTTGTATCTTTCCCTGTAGGCTACTTTGCGCGACGTCGTATCGTGCGCGCGCCCACCAAACGCGTGCGTTTATGGAGATGATGAACAATCCAGAGCGCACGGCCGAGGCGAACCAGTTCCTTCGCTCACGAGTTACGACTCAGGCATCCGAAAACAACGACGAGAACGAGTGACACGCGACATAAGGTGGGGGATGCCCCTAAGTTAGAGTGCACCACGTCAACTTTAAATTCATATTATATATCCAGTATGGTTACTTTGTAACCACCCAATAGCTTAAATATCCGTTTGGAAGCCCCGATTGGCCAATCGCGCGCGCGACAGCATCATTTCCGACGCGAACGCCGTAACCTACGCGTACCACGTAACCATGCTCCCTCTTCTCGTGCTGCGCTTTCGCCTCGTGCGTCCATCATCATGGCACACCCACTGTGCGACGACGACGAAGCGATCGGTTCGTACAACCTTTTGTTGTTGATGCTTGAAAAGACTTGGTCTCTACTTGTGCGTAACACGTCGGTAACAACACGACAGCACAAAAAAAAACGCCACCCCTGCTACTGAATGACGCAGTTTTCTTTCGGGCGCCGACCCGCCAACGTCTTTTCCCGATCCATCAACATCCTTTGTGTGAGTGCAGCTACCCAACACGAGAGCAGGACGTGAGTCCATCGAAACAACTGCACGGAAAGATAAATAAACACTTACGATTCTCGCTGATCATGAACGCATCGCGCGCAATGGTTTCGAGTGCGCCATTCGTGTTCTCCGACGTCTTGGCACTCGTTTCTACAACACGAACGAGTACAAACGTTTGAGTTTTCAACGAGTCAATGCGACAAGAACACGTCCACGTACCAATAAATCGGCACCCATACTGACTTGCTGCTGCTTCACCTTCTTCCAGCGTGACGACACGATTGGGTAAATCAATCTTGTTGCCTACGAGCAGCATGGCGGGCATTTGCGTCGGGGACGAGTACTGACGAATGTTATTCATCCAATAGCCAACATCTGTACCATTCCGTTTCCATGAGTACCTTCATTCAGACAAACCAGCAATAAAATGCATCGTCTACACGTACTATCAAAGCTACGTCGATCACTGACATCATAGACTAGAACAATGCCATTCGCACCCTTGTAATACGCTGCAAGTCACCCACAAACCTCCGTTAGTTTAACTGTAACATATTGTGGCCAGGGTGCACTCAACGTACTCGCAGTGATGCGATGGAAACGCTCCTGGCCTGCGGTATCCCAGATCTGGAGAGTTATGGCTTCATCTGCGACGTGAATATGTCGGAGCTTAAAGTCCACCCTATGACGCCACAAGGAAACACGTGACTTAGTTTCGCAATCGCACCCACGTCCCCTGTCAAAGTGCCACCTACCCTGCCGTTGCCAACATCGACTCTGAAAACGCATCCCCCGAAAAGACGCGCATTAAACTTGTCTTACCGACCCCTGGACGTCCACCACACGACAATTAATACGCATCCCCAGTAAACATTCATAAAACTGCAAAAACACATACCGCTATCTCCCAGTAACAGGAGTTTCAGTTTATGCTTTTTCTTGGGCAGGACCGAAGCTGCGTCGGCAGCAACCTCAGACATGCATCGCTCGGGTGTCTTGAATCCAATCTGCCTCGCCGCCTCGAGCTTGGCCATTTCCTCGGAACTTCCAAGCAACTTGGACGTGCTCTTGAACATTTTATTCCGAAAGAGGGACGCTCGCATGGAGAGTGACCTCCTCGACAAGAGTTTCTCGGCATTCAATTTATCATCTTCTTCCTCCTCCATCTTCTTCTCTTCCAATTGTTCTTCCGTCAGTTTTTGTTCGCCTCGGCGCACGGACGACGGCATGGGTCGATTGTCCACCGAGAGCTGGAGGCCAACCGACAGCGCATCCAATGCCGCAGCCGACAAGGCACCTGTCGGCTGCACTACTTCCACTTTCTTTCCGCCCACAAGTTTGCTCGCCGTTTGTAACTGGGAGACGTCCACGGGAGCGGATCCCGCCAGGTAAATCTTCGAGAGCGAGGCAGCTCGTTTCGCCGCGTCGGGCTCCGTCTGGTCACTCTGGGCACTCTCGAACGTGTCGGTCACCGTGTCGGTCAATTTTCGAGCGGAGAAGGAACAACTGCGACGTCGACTAGTGGCCACGTCCTCGTCGTCGCTATCGGCTCGAGCACGTATGTCGCCATCCCACGCTTCCTCCGCGCCTAGAAACGCCGAGTCGCGTCGCTTGGCGTCACTCGGGGCGTCCACTTGGTTGTCCTCGTCTGCTAAAATCGAGCGGCTGCGTGTGCGTCCGCGGCCTTCCACGACGTGCTCCATCTCCCTCTCCCACGCCCGGTGGGCCTCGGAATCGACCGCCGTCCACTCGTTCGTCACCGTTGCTGTGGCTGTGCTCATGTCGGGGCTATATATCTCCGGCCCAATAATACTACTAGGCTTGAAAGGGAGATTAGTATTTGACTGGTGGTTTCTTAGAAAGGAGAAGGAGGGGGGGGGACTCTCTCGCTGGTGAGTTTTTCGGAAGAAGGGCCAGGATATTGACCAATCACACGCGAAACACTCGCATCGAGCATGCAAGCGAGCGTAGGTAATGTTGACTCCGTTACTAACTGCAAACAACAGACCCACATCATCAACTGGGCGTCAAGATGTAAAGGTGACATAATGCGGATTCATGGGTGGCAATGCTGATTCAAGAGGTTTTGCGCGATCCTTCCATCCTTCTGTCGGCATTTCTAACCAATCCGAGCGTTGGATCTTCCCATCCTGCGTCTCCTCTATGTATTTGCCCATCGCGCTTACGGGGCGCAATGCAAACGTGAGGATCTTCATGGTGTTGCCATCCTTGCTGTAACTGACACCTATCCACTACGCTGTGAGTACTAAGGGGGGTTTGGAAGCGGGCAGTAGTGGCGTTTTGAATCTGATTGGCATCAAGGGTGGGACCATTACCATTCGAAAGAAATCACCACCTGTCGAGGATAAGTCTATAGAGTGAATAGCGTAGACACAAGAGTGGATTTTTTCAGTCTTTTCGAGGCCCGGCCGCCGTAACTGATCACATGATACAATCTCGGGCCTGTCCCTTTCCGAAGCAGTCCCAATGCCACGCAAAAGCTCGTACTCTCCTCCGCGGCCCTCGACAATCGCTCCCGAACGTTGTCGCAGCCTTTTTCGTCGGAACCAAGGGGTAGGCGAGTCACCGTGATCACCCCAAAGACGAATAACCTTTAAGGGATGATACACCTAGACATCTCCAAGACACGACGATCGCGTATGGACCTCCCAAAACGAATTCCGCACCCAAAATTGCATTCATACGACTCTCTCATGCACGTGCCATGCCATCATCATCTGCATGCGCGCCTACATGCTGCTGCCGCCGCGCCGCTTCCGTCGTCCCCACGCTTTTGTATCCATCCCATTAGGCTGTACCTGGAGGTCCTTCCGTCTTTTATCAACAAGAGCATAACGATTTGTTTGTTTTGGCCACATCATCATCACCACACAGGCACAACACACACACAAATAGAGACACAACAGGATCATCAACAACAAGCCACTCGGCAACAACAACATGTCGTCACTGTCTCGGCCGTCGCAGACAACACAGATCATGCACGAGATTCTTTTGTCAAGCAAACGACCCATCCAGTGACCGAGACGACCGCGAGACGGACACACGCGAGCTCGCGAGCGATATGCAACACAAACCTGTGGGGCAGCACCACCAGACGACGAAACACGGCTCGCATCTGGAGCGGACGGCGCTGCGGCCGTCGACGACGCCACCGCGGACGATGCACTTGCCACGCCGGGGGCACTCGCTGGCGCGTCCACGCCGGGGACACTACCGGTCGCCTCCACGCCAGGGGCAGCCGTCGCGTCAGCGCCACTAGCGACACCAGCTTGTTGCTGATATTGTTGGTACGCTTCCGCACTCGCCTGCGCGGCAGCTCCTGTCACACCCCACGCGGCATTGGCCGCATCGACGCCATAATACGCTGCATACTCGTAATAGCCGTTCCAGTAGGCGTTCGGGTCATTCGGGTCCGCAGTGCCAGTCGTTGCCGTGGTTTGGTCCCCCGTGTTCGCCGCGGTGCCAGTCGTCGCAGCGGTTGCCTCTTGCTGGTAATAGTGCCCCTGTTGCTGATAATACGAAGCATATGGATCCGGCTGCTGGCCATACGTTCCATAGTGCGGGTCATAACCTGCAGCTTGGGCGCCATAGCTTGCGTCACTGCCATAGTGACTGCCACTACCGTACGTGTGACCCGCCACGCCTTGTAAAATCACCATATCCACCTCGTCCTTGGCACCGGCGAGATTCTGCGGCGGACCCTGGATCGAGATCGTCCGCACGGGGGGCGTCGAGCCCGGATCCGCACTCTGTGGAATCTGAATCCGCACGGCGTGGCGGTCTTGAATCCCTTTGATCGTTTCCCCCCGTTTCCCAATGATCACCCCCACGCGATCATCTGGGACTTGCATGTAAATTGTTTGCCCCGAGACCATGCCAAAGCCTGCCCCCCGCTGTCCAGGCTCCTCGCTCACCATGGATTGAATCTCAAACTTGGCCGCCTCCTTGGCTTCCATGGTCCCACGGATCGTAATCAGACGCATGTCCGGGTGCGTCGGGTCCGGCGTCTGCGGAATCGTCACACTCGTGCCCGTGCGCTGTTGAATCGCTTTGATCGTGCAGCCACCACGTCCGATAATGAGACCCACGCGCTCGTTCGGCACGAGAATCTCGACCGAGTCCGTGCCATCGGGATTAATGCCACCATACCGGGCCATGCGGTCCCGATCGTCTCGCTCCCGAAAGCCGCCCGCGCCCTGATTTTGCTGTCGCTCGTCAATCAAGTTTTGAATCAGTCGTTGCGCGAGCTCGAGCGCGTCGTGATTGCCGGTAATGTTCACAAACCGGTCGGGCGTCTGCGGTGCCCCGTCCTCTTCCCGCACAATCTGAATGTGCGCGCCGCTCTTCATCTGCAAGTCTCGAATCGTTTCGCCGCCGCGACCAATGATGTAGCCCACGAGATCACGCGGGACTTTCATATCCATCGAGGTCGCCTCGCCACCGAGCGCGTTCCCAGCATGACACGAGCTCGTGTCGCCTTGGCTCTCGCCCAGACGCGGCGTGTCGGTCATGGTCCCGTTCAGCTCGGCCACCTTCCGCAGCTGCTCTTGCTTGAGTTTCATGGCCTGCTGCGGGTTAAAGAGAATGTCCTCGACGGCACGCTGGGCCTTGGCCACGGCCTCGTCCGTGTCGGCGGTAATAAACACATGCAGCTCTTCGTTGTCGTCGGGTTCGCCCGTCGGGTCCTTGGACGACCCCTTGCCACGGATCAAAATGCGGGCACCGGACTCATCCTCCATGCGTTTTTGCGTGGAACCACGGGGACCAATGAGTAGGCCCATAAAGTTAATGTCGGGGTACTTGTCCACGGGAATGTACACTTTCTTGTGCTTCTTGTCGCCTAGTCCAGGTCCTGCTCGCATCCGGCCATCAACTGTCATATCCAGACGCACACAGACACACAAAATGGAGTCAATGATGGTCGTACCTTGCGAGACAGAAGCGTTAACCACAAAACCTACCGTCGCCCTATTTCGTATCATATAGAACACGAGTCGACCGTTAGTTCGTTAGTCTCTAGAGCACGAGGGAGAGCACGATCAGAACCGCAAGAGATGACGTACCTCCCATCGACTTTTCCGTTTTCCCAAGGCGTCGCCACCAGGGATCGCCGTTGCTGCCAGACGCGCAGCAATCTCGCGCGCTCGTGCCACAGGGTCTGCCATCCACTTGCTTTTTCTAAGGTGTGGGGCACATGGGGAGACCAAGTTAGACATAGCGTGGACCACATTATTTGTGGACAGCAAAATTCCGCTCTTTTTGGCCGAGTCGGAATTCTCAATAAGAAAACCCTCGACACTTTATTGTATTGGAGTGAGAACTTTACGAAAAAAAATCCGATCCAGGAGGACATTTGATATTGGCAGCGCCCAAGAAGGAAAAGTAGCACGCAAACGAGAAGCGGTAGCAGAGGAAGAAGTCCCGAACTACAAAGACGAACAGGCAACCAACTCAATCAAGACGTCAAGTTAAGTTGGTACGGATGTCTCGTGTACAGTATACGTGTACAGTAGCACAGCGCAGCTCAAGGTCCTAGTTCTGCGCTTCAAAGCGCTGAACTTTTGTTTTAGGGTCGCCCTACCAGCACACCCCTCCGCCCTACGGGCACACCCTCACGTGACCTTCGACCAATACAAATAGGTTAATATTGAGTTAATATAGGGACGGGCTAAACGGCAGCAAGTGGGGCAGCGACTAGGAAAATATAAAAAAGTACCAAAAAGGATACACTTTTACCTTTTTGGGACTTTTATGCGCGGTCGGCTGCTGCTGCTTTAACATCCTTTACGGACTTCCTGCAATATAACTCAATGCTGTCCTGTAAAACAAGCAGGATATACTATGATACCGCATAATATGATGCAGACAAGCATAGGCAAGCTTATTTTACATTGAACACCTTTGATAATATAGAAAAGAAAAAAAATACACAGGAGAAATGCAGGAGCTCATTTCGACCGACTGTGGGAAGAAACAGTCGTGCGCATGCGTTATTGCGACATCTCGGAGCTTTCAGTATGCACTTGGCTAAGGTCCAGCAAATGTGCTTTACTGATTGTATGGCCTACGTCAATGGTTTGAAACATGGACCCAATGTATTGCAGTATGCAGTAACCCAACATTTGCTGGAGAATGAGACGTAGGAGGGTCTGCGTATTGCTAGTATTATGGTAGAGCATATGAAGCGCGAGTTCAAGAACCTGGAAAATATCGATGCTAAGTATATTATGGAGGGCATGGAACCCTCTTCCGGAAAACCACGTGAAGGCGGTTGACATACCTGATGATGATAACGTGGTGCTTATTGGACAGCGCTTCAGTAGCTGGCATTCAGCGCTAGATAATCGCGGGAAACTTTATTACTGGAATCTGACCACTCAATACTCGGTTTGGGACCACTCAATCGGCGACAAACTCCATGAAGGTGAGAGAAGTAGTGAGGTATACACTCTATCTATGAGTCTGCGTATGTCAGTGATAAAACTATTTCGTGATTACGCAATGCGAATACTTCTAGCGCTTCTCACGTCGGCATGGTAAATTCATTGCATCCCTTTCGCGTCTGGTTGTGACTTGTAATCGGCCATCCGTTGATGTCGCTCCTGCATTTTTCACGTATTCATTTGAAGCTTGCACGCGTCTAAAATTTTCAGCTCGTATTCGTTCCTGTTGGTCGTCGACGTGCTTTACCATCTTAATTAAATCGATAATCTAAAGCTTGATGCGTAAACCTTAACTTAGTATGCCCTACTCCAAACGTAACATTCTACTTTGTAACGGGGTTACATTTGATTTACATATAATGTTGTTGGTGTATATGAGTACACTACGGTTGAGGTCAGTATTGACCGGTTTGAAAGGTTTTGAACCTTTGGTTATTTTAACCATTCAGGGCATGGGCCCTTGGTGTGGTGGTGTGTCAGCCATCCACGTGTCAGTACACAGGTGTGTACACTACATTTTAGCTAGGTACGAATTAGGAATATTCTACTTAGTATTACATATAGTTTATATTAGTTTAATTAATTTAGGCTAATTACATATTAAATATATTCAGTTTACATTTCACTATATTTTGCGGACGTGCGACCTCGACCGGTCGCGCGCGCAGTGAGTGTCGTAGGTAATAGGGAGCCCTCCCTTTACTTACATCTCGTAAAGGGAATACAGGTGTTAAGGCTAAGTAGTAAAACAACCCGGGAATCTTGGCCCCGAGTAGAAGAACTCTCCTACTAAGCCCTTTACAAGGGCGTATCGGCTAAGTAGCGGTAGCTACCGATTTAGGGAAGAGTCTTCTTCTGTGCGCTAGACGCACCGTGCGTATACGCACCGGCTACATCTGGTACCACTTGTAGTCAATCCAACACCGGTGTTGGTAGACTAGGCATCCTCTGCAAAGGATGAATCAGGACGATTGGGATAGTTTGACCCTCGTCCAGCAGGAAGCCTTTAAAAGGCTGTTACCCTTAACGGGGAAAGAAGGCATGAAGCTCCTAGTGTAGCATGGCCTTGAGGCCGTAAAGGCAAGGGTAAATGCCCTCATCGCTCATGAGGCGAGTTGTAGTGGAGGTCATTCCACGGGGGTGCGGCCCCCATTATCGTTTAAGGTAAAGGAGTTCACCGGAGAGAAGGGTGACAAACTTTACGTGTGGTTTCGAGAGGTCGAAACGGCCTTCGCCACAGCGAATATGACCGCTGATCACTTGCAAGTGGGACTTGCATTGACCCATCTTACGGGCAAAGCCCGTAAATGGTCGTTTACGTGTTCGGAGTTAGTCACGGACGTGTTCCCAACATGGAAGGTACTGAATCAGAAGCTCATGGACATGTACGCAACGCCTGATATGGTTTTACAGAATCAACTGGCGTTCCTTAGGTGCCGTCAAGGCACTAAGGACCTGGAGATTTATATCCAGGAGCTTAAGACCCTATTGGCAGGGATGTACGCGAAAGTGTATTCGGACGATGTGTCCATCCACGTCTTCATGGGAGGCCTGAGAGAAGGGCCAGCACGTTCGGAATTGTTCCGATGCCGACCCGAATCCCTGGAGGAGGCGTTCAAGATGGCGTTCAACGCCGAGAGGAACTTCCGTTCCTCTAAAGTGGGTCCCTAACCCATGGACCTGAGTCAGGTCGAAGCGGAGGAGAAACCTCCCGCTGGGAGTCACTCTAACTCCTTTCCGCAGGGCTTCGAAGCGGAGCTCCTAGCAATGCTGCAGCGGCATGGGCCGCTGAGATGCTTCTTGTGTGGGAGCATGGATCATCTGCGGAACAGATGTCCGAAAAATCCCCAGCGAGACACTCGCTACAAGGGACCAAGGGTGGGTAAAAAGCCCTTATCAAAGCCGTCGGGAAACGACGGCTCCCAGTAGGTGCGGGGCGCCATACTGGGGGATCCCTCAGTGCTGTTAAGCCCCAGGGTAGGGGACGACATCACAAAGCCCCGAGGAAGCGGTGCTTTCTAGCACCGAGTTGGTGTACCAGCCAGGTTTGCTGGTAGTCCTTGCGGACGTGAAAGGCTTTGATAAGCTGTAATGGGGTGCCATTACATAATTGATATTCAAGTTAGAATATCACAGTTAAATTTCAGACGCGTTGTATGAAATTCAAATAAGAGATTATAAGTTATTATAATCTACGAAGGAAAAGTCGATTCGGTATAAATACCGAATATTGCAGGTTAACTAATAGTATAGTTAGTTGAATACTTGATATTATTATATTAATTAGGTAGTTACTATACTATTAGCC
>CM047589.1:2855055-2920486 GCA_026184515.1 Peronosclerospora sorghi | reverse complement strand
TATTGCGCGCTTCCTCGCACAACAAGTGTAAGACTGTAACAGGATCATTCCTGTTACATAAGCCTTGAAGAGTCTTGATAGACTCTGGAGCGTCTGACAATTATGTCAGACGAGCTTCTGTGGAGAAGAGTCGGCTGTATGCCGAGGCCCTAGAGGCACGTTCTCGTGACGTTGTCACGGTCCGTCTTGCGACGGGCGTACAGGTTTATGTACCCAAGGTCTCAATTGACCTTAAGCTGAAGTTTGCAGACTTCGACAGCTTAGAACGTTGCCTAGTCCTGGATTTGGACTCGAGGTATGACCTCATTCTGGGCATGAAGTGGCTGGAACGCCACGAGCCATGGATAGACTGGAAGTCTAAGTCCATTGGCTCAACGCACCCGCGGTCGGGTGAAGCATTGGCGAGTCATGAACCCACCTTTGCTCGATCGCAAAAGCGATTCTGGCGTGAGATGCCAGAGATTGGGATGTATGAAATGATCATTCCCAATGGCGTTAAGGAATAGTTCCTTAACGAGGGGGATTCGGCGGTAAATCCCCGCGCCGATATAGGCGAGACTGGTGGGTCGCCAGTGATAGAGGTGGATTCCTATGAGGTTAAGCGCGAGGCGCTTAGAGAAGAGACCCGAAGTTCGTCTCTCCTGCAGGTCGGGACTGATCCCGACCACTCCGTGTCCGTCGAACAAGTTGCGACTCCAGTGGTAGGGGTAGAGACCCCAGTGGTTAAGCGCGAGGCGCTTCCAAGCGAAGAGACCCGAAGTTTGTCTCTTTCGCACGTCGGAAATGATTCCGACTACGCCGTTATAGATGAGACCGGCGAGTCACCGGTGGTAGAGGTAGAGACCTCTTTGGATAGGCGCGTGGAGCTTCCAATAGATGGGGCAATTGACTACCCCCATCTGGGTCTCGGGATGAGTCCAGAGGCCAGTAGTCAGCAGTCCTATCGGATGCTGAATAGTGTGACAGGTATTGTCACAGAAGTAGTAAGCCTGGAACGGTTGCCTGGGGTAGGCGAACTGTTGTCGTTGGAGGAGATTACCTTCAACGAGTTTGATACTGCTTTGAAAGCAGATGAAATCGACGAGGTCGTCGTGTTGCGTCCGGAAGAGGAGTTGAACTCCTCATCCACGATAGACGAGTCAGTTTTGGTGCAAACCAAACAGGCATTGAATGCCCGAAGCGGCCTCAAGATCCTTGCGGATCCTGAGGACCCTTACCATTCCTTACTAAAGGAATTTGGAGATGTCATCAGTGACAACCCGCCGATGGGGTTACCAACGGATCGGGGAGTCTGACATGAAATCTATTTGGTTCCTGGAACCAAATACTGCGTCACTAGGCAGTGGCCTCTCCCCAAGGAGCAATGCGACGTCATCGATGCATTCTTCAAGGGGAAAGAAGAGGCAAGGATGGTACGGAGAGCAAGTCTCCCCATTCGTCTCCCACTTTTCGTGTTCGTAAACCGAACGGAAGTGGCGCATCGTGAATGCGTACAATAATCCGAAGGAAGCTACTTTACCCATGCAGACTCCGATTCTTCGGAAGGATGTCCTCCAGAACAATATGGCGGGCTGTACGATGTACAGTGCCTTAGATCTGGTGGACGAGTATTATCAGGTGCTCATGCGAGCGTCCGATATTCCGCTGACAGCGGTTATCACGACTAGTGGAATGCTGTAGGAGTGGCTTGTTATGCCACAAGGGCTTTCGAATGCACCAGCGACTTTTAATCGCTTGGTGACTCAACTCTTCCGCCCTCATAGAAAGTACGATCTGACGTACTTCGACGATATATTCGTTCATAGTCGTGCGGAAGGCGACTCGTCTGATGTTCAGACGCACCTGATACACCTTCTAGCGGTGCTCGAATGTATGCGGGAGCATAAGTTGTATGCGAACGCATCCAAATGTATCTTTGATGCTGAGGAAATTCCTTTCCTCGGATGCTTCACCGGTAAGGATGGAATGCGGGCGGATCCCGCGAAGGTGAAAGCCATTGTGGAGTGGCCTTCGCCTGTAAATCTTAGATATTTACGGAAGTGGCTTGGATTATCCAACTATCTCCACAAGTACAGCGAGAACTACGCTGAAATGGCGAAGCCATTGACCGACCTTCTTAAGAAGGATGTTGATACGTGTTGGGAAACCAATCAACAAAACGCTTTTGAAGCGGTTAAGGGGAGCTTGTTAAAAGCTCCCGTTCTTGCTCTCCCAGACTCTGGGAAACCATTTAGTGTCGTCTGCGACGCCTCCGATTTCGCAATCGGATATGCTTTGTTACAAGCAGACGATGCAGGAAGGGAACGCGTAATTGCGTTTGAGTCGAGGCAGATTAAAGCTGCGGAACGGAATTATCCCGTTCATGACAAGGAGCTACTTGCAATGAAGTATGCTCTTGTAAAATTTAGGGTTCACCTACTCGGTTCAAAGCCGTTCGTGGTTTATACTGACCACGCGTCCTTACGGACAGCGACAAAGTCGCCTCATTTCTCGCAACGGATGGCCCGTTGGCTCTCCTTCTTTGCGGAGTACAACTTTGAGGTTAAGTATAAACCTGGCAAGCAGAACGTGATTTCAGACGCGTTATCGCGTCGTCCCGATTACGAGCTCGCTCACGCGACATTCGTCACCACATCTGTGGTGTATCTCATACGCCAGGTGTATGAGAAAGACCCACAATATACGGCGCTTATCAGCGCGTTAGGTGAAACGTGTCTTGGCTCGTCTGATCCAACCCTGTCAAGTCGAGCTAAAGCTCGCTTACACCGTTACAGGTACTGTGACGGTCTGCTATTTTATAGCACGAGCGCGGAGGACACTCCGCGGGTGGTTGTTCCTCATGATGAGGAACTAAAGTATAGAGTCCTCTTTGAGGCACATGACGCCCCTACCGGGGGTCATTTAGGTCGGGATAAGACCTAAAGCGCTTTAAGCGCTTTGTATTGGTGGCCCAACATGTATAAGTGGGTCGGTGCGTATATACGCACCTGTGAGACGTGTCAGATAGTCAAAACCTATGCAAGTTCAGCTGCGCCTTTGGCGAGCTTATCGGTTCCAACGGAGTGTTGAAAATCCACTAGCATGGATTTTATCTTCGGTTTTACGAAGGGTAAGGCCGGGAACACGGGCATTTTGGTCTTTGTAGACCGTTTGAGCAATATGGCTCACCTGGCGGCGGTGCCAGAGTCCATTGATGGACAAGGATCAGCGAAAGTGTTCCTAGACCGCGTCTTTCGACAGAATGGTCTACCCGATTCCGTTGTGTCGGATCGGGATCCCCGTTTTACGGGACAGTTCTGGGGAACGTTGTTTAGGGTGCTGGGCACCAAGCTCCTTATGTCCACTGCGGATCATCCGCAGACGGAACGCGTTAACCGCAATGTGGAGGACATTCTCCGGAGTTTATGTCCGGATTCTCCAAAGAGTTGGAGTGAGATGCTTCCGATGGTTGAATTTGCTATCAATAATTCGGTCCATGCATCTACGGGATTTACCCCGTTTTACGTGAACGGATTAGTGAATTCGAGGGTTCCGTTGACGCCACATGTGTATGGCCCAAGGCTTGAGGGGGGAGGATTCCCTGATGTCAGCCCTGTATCTGTGCGAAAGCACATCGATAAGTTCTTATCGACGCGCCTTAGTGTCTTACGACACGTCTGCGATGCCATGGAGGAAAGCCAAGACAAGCAGAAGGAGCAGGCTGACCGCAAGGGGCGGCGTAACGAAAAGGTGTACAAAGTAGGAGAAAGTGTTTAATTAAACGCTAAAAATCTTCCTACACATGCAGTTTCCAACGTGTTGCGGAATAAACTGCGCCCCAGGTTTGTGGGCCCCTTTAAGGTACTAGCCCGAAAGGGCTTGTCGGATACCTTAGACATCCCGAAGGCGATGCGTACGCATCCAACCTTCTATGTGGGTATGCTTAAGCCATACCAGAACCCGGAGTCGGGTCCCCTCTTGGAGGAGGGTGGGAAGTTGGATAGCCGAAAGGCACGACAGGTCGGAACATCTCCGAAAGGGTTGAAATACGACCCTGAAGCTCCGCAACGAGAAACTCGAGGGAGGCAAGCCGCCCCTCGATGCGTTCATTCGCACTCCCATCGTCGCGGAGTCCCTCCTGGGCATCTAGGATGCGACGGCTGTGTCGATCACAGCGCTCGTGGAGCTCACGTATCAATAACGCGACCTCCGCCTCCAGTCCTCGATACGGAGGGTAAGCCACATTATCATGTGGAACGCCTGATGGCACGACGCCATCACCGGGGTGAGACCCAGTACCTGGTGAAGTGGAAAGGTATCCACATTCCCAGAGTTCGTGGGAGTACGAGACTCCCCTGCGGCAGGATTGCCGTGAAGTCGTTGACGCTTTCGAGAGGGAGAATCCCGCTGAGAGTCAACGACCAAAGGGGCGGAAAAAGCCCCTTCACTCCCAGTAGCTGGTAGTTCGCCGGAGGCAGATGCTGTGATTGCATTGCTCTCCGGCACCACATCGAGAGGAGGGCGCGTGTAGTAAGAGGCAGGTAATTGCCCCTGCGCTTTGGCCTGGGCATATGCCAATCGTAACGCCCTCTCTACCCGAACGTCGCGTTCGGAAAAGCTGTTGTACAGCGCATCAAAGTTGGGGAGGCGCTTCTCCCCTTCCGCCCAAGCGCGGAATGCCCGTTCTGCGTCCTCGACGCTTTCGTCCCGTAAGAGAACGAAGGGAACCTCGCGGAGGATATCTACGAGGACACCGCGTGCCTGTTTCCAGAGGCGCGTTCGGTAGGACTTGGCAGTGAAATGCTTAGGCGTAAGCAGTTTGGCCCGGAGTTGTTTCCGGCGCACAATTTCACGCGGCAGTACAGCCGCTGGACCAGGTGTATAGGAGGCTAAACTTCTCTTAACCTCGTTCTTAGACCTCTTTTGAGGGTCACGAGGTCCCTTTCGTGCCGGTACGGCATGTCGGGCTCCATGAACCGTATTCGGTTCATTAGTGCTGGTCGCCTTCGGCGACCCGGATGCATCATCCGTAGTTGGTAAAGGTGGCGCACGAGTTAGCGCGTTTACCCCACGTGTGGGGAATGGATTGGATGACCGACATCGCCGTTCGGCGCTGTCGGAGTGGTCAGCCTTTGGGGAGATATCCCCAAGGGCATCCACCTCCGAGTTATCGGAATAGTTTCCATCCTTAGCACCACTAATGGTGCTCATGGTTGGTTAGACAGATGTTCTGGCAGTTGGAGTTCTCCAACTAAATTTGATTTATTGCGTAAGCAATAGTCTTGATGGGGGAGGATGTAACAGGGTTATATTCGGGTTACATTTAGTATGTGATGTACGTGAGTACACTACGGTTGGGGTCAGTATTGACCGGTCCGAAAGGTTTTGGACCATTGGTTATTTTAACCAATCAGGGCAGGAGCCCTTGGTGGAGGCGTGGCAGCCAGCCACGTGTTATTACACAGGTGGTGTACACTAAATTTTAGCTAGGTACTAATTTAGTAAGTTCTACTTAGTATTACATATAGTTTACATTAGTTTAAATTAATTTAGGCTAACTATATTAAATACATTCACTTTACATTTCACTCAACCGACTACCAGACGCTCGACCTCGACCGTTCGCGCGTGTAGTGAGTGCAGTAGCGTAAGGGGAGTTCTCCCCTTAGCTACCCCCTTATTAAGGGAGCCTTGTGTTAAGGCATTAGCGAAAGCTAATAGTAAACCAAAGTTGGAATCTTGGCCCCGAGTAAGAGTGTTCTCTCTTACTAAGCCCTTTTATAAGGGCGTATCGGCTAAGTAGCGGCGAACGCCGCTCAAAGGAAAGGCTTCCTCTGTGCTCTAGCCGCACCGTGCGTGTACGCACCGGCTACAGATTCTCAGCGAACGACGAAGCTGAGGCCAATGTCATTCTGTCCGAGAGCAAGTCGTCAAGCATGCGGAACAGACGTTGGAGGAAATTTCTATCAGGTATTAATAAACAGTTTTCTCGTGGTTAGAAATTATTAAATAACTTTAACGTGGTGATAGAAATGCAAAGGTGAGTACTATCGTGGGTGCGGCTGGTGGATGGGCTGGAGGGTCCATCTGCAGTAATTGATGGATGAACAGTTCGAATCACATGCACTGCGCATTCTTGGACCATGTCTTTGCAATGTAGGCGCTTTGTCTTGGAGAATTTGACTCGTTTATTCTCCACTTCTTCTGGAAGAAACTTGAGTGTAAGTAGAACAGCGAAATTCGTTAAAGCAGCAGTAACATCGTCACGCACCGGATATTGTTGATTTTGAATTAGCCATTTTGATTCATCTACGACAGTAGTGTCACTCTGAGACTCCTGGAAGCGCAACAAAATGACTGCAATCATGAGTGATAGATGAGTCTGTACTTTAAGCTCCTCGTGAAGTCCATTAGGTCCCGCTAATACATTCCAAAACTGTAGCCATCACTAGTTGAGAGTCTTTGTCGCTCGGTTGTATGTAAAAGGCGAATAGTCAGACATTCCTACATTATATATCGACAGATGATCATGATTGGAAGATATTTCTATATTGGATCAGTATGATTCGCGCTCTATTATGGTTTTGTGAGTTTATTTCTATTGGTCGAAAGTCATGTGAGGGTGTGCTGGTAGGGCGGAGGGGTGTGCTGGTAGGGCGACCCTTTGTTTTCTCATCGGATCTGCACTTTTCCCAATGTCGGGAACAAGTGCAGACCTGTAACGTGGATATATATCTCATTAGTGGATCCCCAAGCTATTGGATACGTTCGCTTGGCTGTTCCTTATTGGTCTATCGATCTCTCGTTATTGTTTGGGTCCACACATCGCTATACGCGATTTGCCTCAAATGTATACTGGAATTAAGTACTATAACATTGGTTATTGACGTATTTGAAGTGACGATTTCCGCTCTATTTACACCTTTCCCCTGAATTGGTACACTTCATATTAATCCTCTCTAAGTCTATATCGCGCGACGGTCCACCGAGTGTGTAGCCACCCAAACCAATGGGTACACAAGGTGAGAAGAGGCAAAGTAAATCGGACCGGGCGTCCTGCAATGCAGATCGGTCATCCGATCGGGATGCAGGCGAAGGTTCGCGGGGTACCCCCCCCGTAAGTTGGTCGGTTGGGCACGATGGTGGTCGGGTTCAGGACACTTCGGTTTTCGATATTGAACTCGACTCCACCACAGAGATTAGTGGAGAGAACGAAGATAATTAATGCTTAGGTTTGTATTAGTTACTTGGATTGTACTTTTTTTAGTTAAACGCGTAGTACGCTTATAAAAATAGCTGGAAACGCGCAGCTAACACGACATGACGGAAGCACACAAAATCGAACATAATGAACATTTTGGGACTCTTGCATCAGACAGAGGAGCTAACCATAACCCCGACTATTGACATACGTTATTCAATGTCGATATCCTGGAGGACTTGAAGACGTTAATTTGATCCAAGTACTGATGATACAAGTTTCGGTCCTTCATTGATTTGTCCTTCCTGTATTTTTGGTAGGTAGGAAGTCATCAGAACAATAGGGAAGAGAAAGAGTTTCTATCAATCATGGAATACTACTGTTATGATTACAACAAAAGTCCTGAAAACTACTTGCGCAAGGTACAAACTTTGTGCTAACGCTTCTTAAAGCATTTTTATTAGACAACATGAATGGCTCCACTAGACTGTCTTCGAATTAGCTGTATCATGACTTCACGTCAGGTAGACGTTATAATCCATGAGCTAGATCCAGCCGTATTTCCACGGGAATCCATGAAATACATTCCCAATATGGCGTCTTGGCCAAACAACCTTTTAAACCACAGATCATATTAGTATAACAATGTTCCTTTGAGGGTGATTTTATCTTAGTGCGACCTGATACCAGTGAATCTCGTGCTTTTGCCTATACTCACAAACGCTGCTGTGATCGAATCTGCGCGGTACCAGCAAGGTTGAGTAAATAATTCATACTTAAGCAATTGAGTCAAACAATAGAGAAAATTTTTCATCGTTGATCTTCTTTATCATCTCGCTTGTTTAAACCACATGGTTTTACTATTTCCTATACTCACGCGACGCACCAAGCAATACGTCCAAGTCCCTGACCACGAAAACTATCAACACAAACACAAATCATACGAGTCTAATCAATATTAAAATAAAATGTAGTTGGAGATCTTATCAGTTAGACTGATCAAGCCCTTTCTCAACTATACAAAAGTACGGAGCCCAGAACTCGCGGCTAGATCCAGGTTCCCACCTGGCAAGCGTCCGCTAGCAACATTTTGGCATGTCGATAAGCTTGTACCACCGACAGATCAAGGTGAAAAAGTTTTCTGTCAGGTACTCTCTATCCTTGAAAATGTTCGCCACGTGAGAATAGTCAGAGATCACCAGTGTGATATCTTTTCTTGCACCTTGGACAGATGGGGATTTTTCAACAGCCTCGTTTTTTCGTCATGTTTGTATAAGCCGCAGTGTAACATGAACATTTTTGATCTGGCGAGGCTGGTGGATTACGCTGCTCACCGTTTATGATTTCAGCAGTGAATAGACAACAGTTAATTTCACCTTATCTGGAATGCTGTCATAGGGATCGGATTCCTCACTGCTCTCTTGATTAACTTGATTGATAGTTCTGTTTAAATGACGTTGGCAGATAAGTTTCAGCTGGCTTCTGCCTGAATATGCTCGACCCCATGGACGCGCTTCCTATCCCTTTGTTATTCTCGGAAAGTCTCCTGCAGTATGAGGGTACTTTTTGAAGACTCAGTGCGACTTTTGGGATCTGATGGGGAAGTAATATTCAGTAAAAAAAATGATGCTCGGTGGTGTTCGATGAAGGCAGAAATTGAAAGCACTGTCGCTTATCCTCAGCAACGTTAGCCTATCAGATCATCCAGCGAGCCGATGAATTGGGCGACATGCTCACATGTTACTTGTCTTTGGCGGACAATCAGTGCGCATACCCTCCACGTTCAGTCGATACAAATATTCCGGCGGTTCTCAGCTGCTCTCTTCCACGTATTGACATTTTATGACCACAATATTGCACTTTGTAGGTTTTGAACGAGGGATTTCGAATTCTTCCGAGTGCCTCTTTCCAGCTGTTGAAGTCAGTTGAGTGCACGTCCTTTTAGTCAGTCACCATATATTAGCGTCACTCTTTATCAGGTACTTTTATCACGTAAGAAAACAAGCTTTAATCGTCCTCACTTGATCTTCGTCAAGTGAGGGGTTGGTTGGCACGGTTTTGTCACGATCTTCTTCAGATCATCCGAGTCATAGTGATCAGTGCCATTTGACCCTTACCAGGCCGATTCTTTGTAAACATCCATGGAAGTAATTTTATATAATTATTATACTTCTTTTTAGTTGCGGTAGTTTAATACATAATATCAGTTTATATCCTAAGCAAAAGGAAAGTTAACAAGAAGTGCTGGTACTTCTGCACAAGTAATAATAAATATACTAAAATTAGATTAAGTGACTCGCCCGTCTGGGCTGCGTTATTCTTTGTTTGCTGCATGCTGACCAAATTTTGCATCACAGCATTGAACAGTGCATGCATTTTAGCCGGATCTGCTTGATTGACGGCTTGCGTTGGTCGTCCAAGTGGATAAACTTAGGTGGTCCCGGATCAACTGATTGCTATTGGATTACACTGGATTATTATTCGTGCCAATACGAGCAAATTGGCTTGGAAGAATTCGAGAAGGCTTTGGCTACATTGAGGCAATCACCATTCTTGATCAAGTAAATAGTGTTCACCTGATGTTTTCCCCGCCTTTTACAAGTCACGCCGGAGATGAGTTTCTGTTTTTAGGCCGAGTGTACAAGTCAAACACCCCAGTCTACGCCCGATAAAGACCCATCTTGACGCTTCGTGCTGATCAGCAAGAGCATTGATCGCCTAGGACGGTGGGTATACAAGTTAATAAAGGCAGAATAGGAAAAAAATATAATACCCTCTTCAATAGTCGGTAGTCTGGGCGCCGCGTGTGACGCCTGATCAAGTACATAAATTTTCGATCAGTACTCCCCCAGAGTTTTGCGCGTGCTCCCTTCTTCTGGTCACACGGGATATAACATCAACACTAAGAAGATAATACCAAGGTCAAAAATGAACTGAGTTGGAAGCGACAACGGAAGAAAACACCGCCACGGAAAAAAAGAGCGGTTCACTGATTACCAAGTTTACGCGAATAATTTTCATGACAATTGGAAGAGAACTCCCAATGTCTACTATATGTGATCTTATAATTCTCCCTACATCTTCGTGAAAGAGAACAACGAGCCACTAAAATACTTTTCGGTGTACAAAGCCAGACTACGTAAAAGAAGATCACGATGAAGATGAGGCCGCCGGATGACCAAGATCAGTCTAAAGATGATGATCATGATTGACTCACCCAGAATACATGTATTGTGATTAGGGTCAGGAGGATGCCCCTTGATCAAAACCAATGACTGACTGGATAGATCACTACTAGAGAATGAGCGAGCAGCAACACGGTGGTAATCGGCGGTAAGGGTCTTCTACGCACCGCAACCACGAAATATGTCCATAACCGATGGACATAACGGTTTGCGGTTACGTTCGACACCGACGCAATCGAAAAATTAGAACAAGAAGGATCTTCGGTGCAATATATGATCGAGGATGGAGCACTTTGCTATTGAGTGCATGGCGCCTCCGGCGCCACGCAGTTAGTTGACTGTAAGTCCACAGGTAAATGTAATCAACAGAAGACCTGTGGGATGGTTAAAAGACGGTGGCAGCCAGCAGCGGCGGGGCGAGTTGTTTCACATTCCAAAATCGGCGATTAGGGAACAATACCCGCAGATGGGACAATATCTCGTCAGTGTGAACAGGGTTATGCAAAAACGCTTATAACCCTGAAATTTAAGCCGTATGGAACGATGTAACCATGCGTGCATTGTTTTATAGCGGCGCATCAAACGGCTTTGTGGAAGTGAAAACGCCACGAATTATGTCGTCGGTTTATTAGCACTGGTGCAACCGTGAGGTAGAGATGGTACCACTCGCGCTGAACCGACAATTGCAACGGACGGCACATCCATTGAAATTGTCGTGTGCGACTTAATCCCGCAGCAGCACACATCTTTGTGAAGAGAAAAAAATGGCGGGCGATAAAGACCGACGTGTCGGAGCTCACGACAGACGAAGGTCGTCGTGAGGAAGCCACAATCAGGGTACCGTGAAGAGGAACTACAGTGGCCACATCGAGGAAAGAATAAACACAGCCCCCCCCGCGAAAAAAAGTCAACACGCGGCATGCAGTGACACCGCGAGTATAATAATAATAATGTTATCACGGTAGGCTATGAGTTATGAGATCCATCACCGCAGAACTCAATTTTGGAGGGTTAAGGCAGTGGCCAGAATGATGAAGAAACAGTTCAGACAAGCTCATCAGACTTGATAACGGAGCACGTTGCGACGATCTACGTCCTAACGCAAATAGAGACTGGAATAGCTACCCAGTCTCTAACGCTCAATAACCCTCCAAAATTGAGTTCTGCGGTGATGGATCTCATAACTCATAGTGGGAAAAAGTTTGGAAAGACAATACGCAACGACCAGGTCAAACAGATCTGTATCATAGTTTTACAAGGAGAAATCGTGGTTATTAACGATGTTACAAGCACATTACATTGGGGACGAGTTAATTTCGAATGATAAAACTAAAGTTCAGCACTTTGCAGCGCAGAGCTGGGAATCGCTTACCCTTGTTATGATGCTCTTGGGGATAAGCTGAAATAATCCCTGAAAAAAATTCAAGCGAGATAAAGGGACCCGACATGCGATAGTGAGATAGACTTCGTGTCTCCAGGTGAAAGGTATTGATGAGTTCTTTGAAGCTCGCTGTAAAGCAGTTCATGTGTGGGAGTCAACCTCAGCGCACATCAGCCTCACTCTGTGTGACAACTTTACAGGAGGCTGGCGGATCATAAAGGTCGCCTCCGCCGTATTAGAGATAATTCGTAAGCATAAGATCTATGCAAAGTCATCGTCAGAGCAAAGGAAATATCAGTTCTTGGCTGATTTTTAGGCAAGAACGGAGTTTCCACCGATCCATTAAAGAAATAAGTGACCACGCATAACATAGCCAAGGCACTACGTAAGTTCCTTCGACTAGAAACCTGCCTGCATAAGTACAGGTATCATTAGCAGCCTGCTTTTGCACTTTCTAAGGATGTTGGATGGCATGTCTTATCCAATGTCAACAAGCTTTCGTTGCAGTCACGAAAAGCTTGGGGAGGCACTGGTGTTTGCGGTAGTTGATGATAAATCGCCCTTTTCACGTCATTGCGACGCGAGAATTTTTTCAAGCGGTTGTGTTCAGATGCAACGCGATCACGATGATCATGATCGCGTATTATGTTTTAAAAGTATAGAACCGCGTCAGCTGCTTTTAGTTGAGCGTAATTATCCGGTGCATGACAAGAAATTTCTTGCCACGAAGTATGCACGGGTCAGATATATCCATCATGGGATACACCCTCTGTGGTTTACACGGACCATGCGTTTTACATACGACAGTGACCTTGTCACATCTGTCCCAAAGAATGGCAAGTTGGTTTTTATTCATAGCAGAATACTATTTTCACGGTCAAATAAAATTGGGGATGATTAAACATCCGCTATCACGCTTACCTGATTGCGAGACAAAACTGTCCGCAACACAAACTACCCGTGCAAACACAGCCCGTTGAGCTGCAGCTGCTTCGACGTTTAAACAGAAGGTATAAGAAGCATACGAACGAGACGAAGATACTCGTCTGTTGATTGGTTATTTAAACAATCAATGAGCAAAGAATCGCATAGAATTTACAGATATCTTACGCACAAGCGTGGCTATTGATTGCAATATGGTCTGAAAAGACCACGAAGAGGACAGTCGCCTTATTGCTCCCAACCATTATGATCTCTAACATTTGAATATCATGATGCACGGTCATGAGAAGACATACGATTCTCTCGCACGCGACTTCTACTGAAAAAACAGTACACAAGTACGTGCGCACTTGCGAGATTTGTCAGCGCGTAAAATATCTGCTCAATATCTTCGCAGGCTTTATGTCTGTTCCAACATAGTGATGGAAGTCCATTTCCATTGACTTTGTTTTGGTCTTACGCTTGATAAAAGTCGGAAGACAAGGATATTGGTCTTTGTAGACCGATCAGTAAGATCGTATATCTTACTGCAGTTTCGACACAAATCAATACCTCGCAAACCGCGCATCCTTTTTTGAATTCAGTATTCCGCTTACAAGGAATGCCAGAAAATATAGTCTCAGATAGATCCGATGTATATGGGACGTTTCCGTCAAGAAACGTTCTCGTTGTTGGCACGCAGTTGAAACAATCTCAGCCGCGGACCATCCGGAAAAGAATGAACAAACAGAATCGGTTACCTGCGCTTTGGGAGACATGCTGCGTTCTAACGCGCATGACTTTTGACAATGGAGTTACTCCTTGCCCTTGCTATAAACATTTCGGTGCATACCCTAATATAACTTACACCCCAGCTTTACTTGGCGGTACGAAAATCTAAGTGAGGAAGGAACCCCTCAATTTTTTAGGTGAGTTAATGAGAACAAAACCCAACTTCCCCTGCAACTTTCGAAGTCATATTGAAAGCGTCTAACGCTAAGAAGACGGGTTGAGAACGATGAACTTACTGCTGATACAGCAGTATATTCTGTCATAAAATGAACTGGAAATTAGAAACAAATTCTATAATGATATAAGCACTCTTAATTTCTGCCGTTTCGAACTCAAAATACGCATCTGCTGCGGATGCGGCAGAGGGAGTAAACGATACATCAACTGCTAATATAGCATTAGACGGCTTTGTATTACAGCAAAAGCTGTATACGCTATGTAAGAGATGAACTTGCTTCTGATTTTGATACGCAAAAGTAGAGCGCTAATAAAAACAGACGGGACACTAAAGTAGGTTCAAACATGATTTATAGTGCTTTTAGCTACCATATGCAATCGTAACACAATTGTCAAGGGTAGCTTGTGAAGGCATAGCAAACGCGTCTTCTGCTACCACAACACTAGACGTCACACGTGTTAATCCTCCTACTGCTACCAAAGAAGTAGATGCGCGAAGTCAAACAGCTTCTGTATAAGTACAAGAGCCGTAAAAGAAACTTGTTATAGTGATGGAAACAGATTAGCATCTCAGTTTGAGGAAATACAGCTAAAACTAGTAACATGAAGTATACATCTGTACATGCGGCAGACGAATACAATAATGTGTCTGCTGTAAAAGCTGTGAATGAAGACGATGACGCATCTGCGGTTCAGCATCAGATGAAGTTTATACTGCCCTTTACTGCAACTTATGCCGTGGATGATGTCATATAAGATTTCATATAGGGCAATGCACCTACGGCAACTAAAGCAGTAAACGATCATGATAGTGTAAAGCTTTAATACAACTTCAACGTTATTCTGATGTTGAAAGTATCTTGTGCTTCTGATAACCCGAAGAAGAAAAATAAAGCAAAATCCAATTAACTAAGACTCAACATTCGTTTAAAACAGTTCATTAGTAAAAAAAATGGTGTTAATGCGGCTAATTTGCGAACAGCAATTTTTCTAAGCGAATGTTGTGCCCAGACTTCATTGGACCCTTTAAGGTCCATAATGTTAATGGGAATTTCTACAGTTTATATATTCTCCTTGCATGATGTGCGCGGACTTCGCAAACAATACTTCCTTCAAAAAAATACAGACATAGTGAATCCATTCGACTTGCGGAACATGTGCTGCGAAAACAATGAAGCAAAAGTCGCTGCTGCCTCTTCGCCGAGGAATAACTCGGAGTACGAACACTTCGCGCAGAGTCTCTTCACTCAGACTCCGCGCACGCTTAGATGTAGCATAGCCTTTAAAAGTTCGCTTAACAAGTCCGTCCTCCCCCGACTCGACACCACTGTCGCTGTAGTCGATAGGATCTATGTCGATAATTTTGTCGATCTGCTTACAGCTACTAGCAACATCATCAGTATCAGGGACCCACCGTACCCAGCTCAATAGTTGAAGATGCTTCTTTAGCATCTATGTTGGCGCTCGAAGTTTGAGCTCGCGCTTTAGCGTAAGTCGCGAAAGAAATTAGTTTTGATTGACAATAAAACTATTAGCCAATAAAATTAGTAAATGGGTGATGTAATGGTACTCCGTTACATAAGAATCAATGATATTTATGTTGAGATATTGTTGTTCTAATTAGAACAGATAGGATGTTCCAAAAGGGAATTTTTGGATTATATAATCCATTTGTATTCATTTTTTTCGGTTACTTTTAAGAGGAATTTAATTTCATAATTAAATCATTCAAGCCAATCAATATTTGTATTTTTGCCCAGATTTAATTATATTTAGTAAATCTAAACCACTTAGAGCATCTCCACCGGTCAATGTTAAATGCGTTCTATATCAATTTAACACCGACATCTCAAAAGTTGGTTCTGCACCGGTAATATTAAATCTGTGCTAAATAAGAAATTTTTTAAAATCCTGGACACCCAGTACCAAATCTGGAATCATTGTCGACGCGTATTAAATCAGTATTATAGAAATTTGATATGATATAAGATGGACACCGCTGGAGCAAGTGCTCCGAATTTATTAAATAAATTGAGGTTGTAATACTATGCAGCTACAATTTGATATAATAGGGGGTGTCAAAACTCGGGTCAACCAGAAAAATAAAAGTATTTTTTACCCCGAGTTATCTGTACAAATAATTTGAACCTGGGGTTGCCCTTATCGAGTGCCCATCCTATAAGACGGGGGGAGGGGGTTGGATTAACTGTTATCGGTGCTGGCGTACACGGTGGCGTAAACAACCGCGGAACAGAACACCCTGAGAACCTCACAACCACACACATCCATACAACCATGACACGTCCGAAAGCGACGGGGGCCGGAACCCCGGCGTCGGGTGAAGCCAAAGATAGCAAAGAATCAGCGGTGCGCTTCAAAACAGAGCACTTTTACTTCATGCTGCAGTTGTTTAGTTTTCGGGTTCGATTACTCCGAGTTGTCAGGTTCGATTACTCTAATCGTATCGGTCACCTCCAGAGGCGACCGATAACTTTTATAGGTACAAATAACTCTAATCGAACCCCGTCTAATCGTAGTCGAACCCCCGGTTTATCGAATAAAAATTTCTGAGGTTTGACACCCCCTATTATAGCACGAACCGTTCGAGATGCTCTTAGAATGCATTACTCCTTAATTTCCTATAAGATCTCAGGTAGGAAAAATTACATAAGTAGGTAGGTCTTAACTATATTTAATAGGGCGCCATTCCACACACGGTTAGTTGACTACAGTATGGGCATGCTAGTCTATCCCAGAATAAACCAGCTAGTCTATACACCACATCCACTGGGTAGAAATCAACAATGGTTCTTCCGCTCTCCACCCAGTCCCGGTACTTCCGCTCTCCACCCAGTCCCGGTACTTCCGCTCTCCACCCACTCCTGGTACATCCGCTCACCACTGACTTACACCGAACCACCTGCATCGCCTCTGCCTCCTGCACTGAATCTGCTTCCCGCACATCTGCCTGTAATCCTATATGTTGAAACAGCAAGGTAGGATCCTAATTAGCCTTCTTACAAATTTCAGCCTCACGCTATCAATGGATTATGCGGTACGGTGCAAATCAACGCCATCTTATTCTGTATTTCTATAGATGCCTCTTGTACCACCTGATAAATCTACCTACTTCAGTCTGGAGGATGCGCAAACGGCCGTAGAACTCCATGCTAGGTACGAAGGTTACACTGTTGTGCGCAGCGGTTCCAAGAAGGATGAGTTCGGGAACAGCTTGAGAAAAGTGTGCGTCGTGTCCAAGCATAACTACGATTATTCGCAATGCTGCTCCAACGTTACCGGAGGAGCGAAGGGGGGGGGGGTGCTTGGGCGAGGGAGAAGCGAGGAACGATTGTTTACGGAAAGCGGGAACGTCCCTCAAAGTGAGTGCGAGGGACGAGAGGCGGGAGGTATACGCTCGAACCTCATCATCTACGTGCTCTTAACCGAGCATTCTGCGCAACTGAATACGATTATGCGCAACACTGCTCCAACGTTACCGGTGTGCTTCGTTGAACCAGCGTTTTTTGTGTTCGTAGCGCGTGGTTAACGGTGCTCTCACGTTGATCCTACGCTGCTCTCAGCATTGCTCGTTCGTGCGAGGGGGGGTCAACGTTGGTTCAACAGTGGTGGTGATGTTGAGGCATCGTTAGCGATGTTCTTTACGTTGTGGCTACGTGGGCATGTAGACTACAGTAGCGAGTATCTGGAGTTATTTGACACCGATGACTAGTCGATTCCCATATCACTCGTGACTACTGTGACACTGTTTATAGTCTACCGTAGTCTACTACCCGAGTGATACCCCCAGTGTGTGTGGAAGGGCGACCAATTAAGTACAAGGTTAATTATAGAAACAAATTTATATTTATATCTTACCAATTTAGCCCTTCCTCAATTGAATGTAAGCACCCCTGTAACATGTATGATCGTTGACTAGGTGCATAGCGTGCACACCTGAATCCTGAATCCACCTCAACAGTGATCGGTCTCGGTGATAACGAACTAAAAGTCCACTTACTTGCTGTTCACTTTCTTTGGATACTTTTCTCGGCCGAAATCATCGCATCCGTAGCATTTTTTTTGCCTTTTGGCTTGCTTTCAACTTAGTTCATCGAATCTAATCCGCTCGGTTTCACATATCCACGTATCATTTGTGTGTTCTTGTACAATTCATCTGCTTGACGTAGGTAATCTTGCAACTTCGCCATTAAATATAGGTCTTATTTTGCTTGAAGCTTGGTGTACCACGCTGTAGCACCAGTGCTTCGCTTCCACCCAAAGCATCAGACATCGCACCTATGATGATATAATGCTCGTTCCAACTCTTTTGCGGCTGTTTCATGGTAGTGAATAATTTTACTGCTTGTGCAGCAGCGATCGTTGAATTAAGTGTACTCAACATCATCTTCCTGGCATGATCCAGTGTCTGCATGTCATTCCACCAGGAATCTACTTGTTTATTGAAATGTTTTCCGCTGTTCCGCCAAGATAATTTCCCAGTATATCCACCTTTGGATCCTTCGTCCACTAAAAGCACATGCCGCTTTCTCCATAGTGACTTGCTTTAAAAACTTCATGCCCCATTGTCTGAAATTGGTACCATGACCCGATAAACCTCCTTTCCTTCGAAAATCTTTATCGTAATTCTAGTCTGTTTTGACTATGGTGTTTTGTAGATTTGGGCGTTGCCCCCTACGTTTGTGCGGGAATTCCATGTCGATTTCCGGTGTTACCCGTAACCGTTGAAAGTGATTCGTATTTCACTCGGGCGAACCGTCCAAGAATGCCGCATCTTTCTTCCAAACCCCATCGAGTTGTTGAAACCTAAACCTTCCATGTCCACGTTAGACCTTGGACATTGCAGGTTTGCCAAGCCAATCCAATGATTAATTGTATCGCATTTCCCAATTTGGTCCTTGTGCACCCAGATCTGGCTTCTTTACCTCGTCCTGACCGTCATCACTTAACCTCTTGGGCTCATACCCAGTTGAGAGATTAGTTTGTCATATCACTAGTAATCTCGAAGCAACAGGTTCTTAAAAGTATTGAATTTCTTCTTTATCCAATGTTCCAGTAAAGGGTTTATCCGTCGAGACGGACTTATGCAGTATGAAACATTTTATTAAGAACGTTTATCTATCTAAGCATGCATGATGTATCTTGTTTCATTCCCATACGTTCCTTGTAGTTACCAAATAGTAATTGAATGAACGATCGTGTGGTCGAGCGGTGCGCTGCTCAGATCCCGGGGCCGAATTCAATCAAAATAGTCATTATTAAGGGTTACCGGTTCCTGAACCTGTCCAACACGATCCCGCGATGATTATGGTACGTTGATTATAATGACAAAACTGGTCGGTACCGGTAGTACTTGATTGGTACGGTATTTGACCGGTATGTGAGTGAGTTGGCCGGCGTGAGTTGGATGAGCATTTTTCATTGGACAAAATCGCAGTGGCTTGAAGTCGGTTATATGCATGGAATTATAATTAAAGTTTAGGATTAAATCTTTAATTATAATAATACACTTCAAAATCTTCCTTCTTCCACTCAAGTGGTCTTCGCTCCGGTCTTCTTTTTGAAGTGGTCACTCCTCCCTTCGCTCCTACAAGCTCCTACGTCTTCCAAGATCCGTGAGTTCCATTAGTCACCAAACTTGCGACTCAGAAATAGTCCGTACCAAAAATAGGAATAGTTCCAAAAAGGGCTCCAAAAGTCGTACATAAATTAAGCACAAGTTGTGGTGTTTAGATAGTATTCGCTCATATATTAAAATTGATCTTGTTAATAATGAAATTATACGAATTTCACCTAAGACTACTATAATATTAATAAGAATGGATATCAAATAACAGTAATTTTTTCGATAGCTTAAGAAGGGAATTGGCTAGGCACCCGCTTGCTAGGCAGCCCCCCTTGCTAGGCACCCCCCCTTTCTAGACACCCACCCCCATTATAAAGCGCCCTTAATATATTATTGGCTACCATAAACAGTAGGGATGTAAATGGGCCGGGCCGAGCCGGGCCTTACGTCGCCCA
Organism: Peronosclerospora sorghi; assembly: GCA_026184515.1. Classification (NCBI taxonomy): domain Eukaryota; phylum Oomycota; class Peronosporomycetes; order Peronosporales; family Peronosporaceae; genus Peronosclerospora; species Peronosclerospora sorghi. Next base: position 2,900,811 of record CM047589.1, on the reverse strand, counting down.
AGGCCCGGTCCGTGAGTAGACGGGCCAAGGTATTGAGATCTGGTCCCGGCACACGGGCCGGACTGTCAGGCCCGGATCCAGGCCTGCCATGCAAATCTCGAGTCCGAGCCCGGCCCAGGCCCATTTGCTTTCAGGAAGGCCCGTCAGCGGCCCAGCTGTAGCCGGTGCGTATACGCACGGTGCGGCTAGCGCACAGAGGAAGGATTTCCTTAACGCGGCGTTCGCCGCTACTTAGCCGATACACCCTTATTAAGGGCTTAGTAGGAGAGAGCTCTCCTACTCGGGGCCAAGATTCCCGGGTTAGTTTACTCTAGCCTGTAATAGTGCCTTAACGGCAAGGCTCCCTTACAAAGGGTGTAGCTAAGGGGAGGGCTCCCCTTACGCTACGGCACTCACTACACGCACGACCGGTCGAGGTCGTGCGTCTGTACTAAGGAGTGGAAAGTAAACTGAATATATTTAATATGTAATTATTTAAACTAATATAAACTATATGTAACACTAAGTAGAATATTCCTAATTCGTACCTAGCTAAAATGTAGTGTACATACCTGTGTACTGACACGTGGATGGCTGACACACCACCACACCGAGGGCCCATGCCCTGATTGGTTAAAATAACCAAAGGTTCGAAACCTTTCAACCCGGCAAATACTGGCCTCAACCGTGGTGTACTCATGTACACCAACACTCAGTGTTACCCGAATGTAACCCCGTTACATCCTCCCCCATCAAGACTATTTCTTACGCAATAAACAAAATTTTGTTGGAGAACTCCAACGCCATACCTCTGGCTGTCCATTGTACACCCTCAGCGGTGCTATGGACGCAAACTATTCCGACGGCTCGGAATTGGACGCCCTTGGGGAGCTCTCCCCAACGGCTGGCCATGTTGATAGCGACGAACGGCGCTATCAGTTATCCAACCCATTCCCCACACGTGGGGAGAACGCACTAACTCGTGCGCCACCGTTACCCGCTAGGGGTGATACCTCCAGGTTGCCACAGGCAACCACCACCAATGAACCGTCCTTGGTTCAAGAGGCCCGACGTGCGGGACGGGCACGTAAGGGACCTCGCGACCCTCAAAAGAGGGCTAAGAACGCGGTCAAGAGAGGCTTAGCCTCTTATACCCCTGGACCAGAGGCTATACTGTCGCGTGAAATTGCGCATCGGAACCAACTCCGGGCCCGACTACTAACGCCCAAACATTATTCCGTTAAGGCCTACCGGACGCTCCTCGGGAAACAGGCACGCGTTGCCCTCGTGGATGTTCTCCGCGATATTCCCCTTGTTCTCCTGAGGGACGAAAGCGTCGAAGACGCAGAACAGGCGTTCCGCGCCTGGGCGGAAAGGGAGAAAAACCTCCCCAGTTTCGATGCGCTGTACAACAGCTTTTCCGAACACGACGTTCGGGTAGAGAGAGCGCTACGCTTGGCCTATGCTCAGGCCAAAGCGCAAGGGCAATTGCCTGCCTCCTATTATACGCTCTCTGCTCTTGATGTGGTGCCGGAGAGCAATGGAATCACAGCATCTGCCTCCGGCGAACTCCCAGCTATTGGGAGTGAAGGGGCCTCTTCAGCCCCTTTGGTCATTGACTCTCAGTGGCATTCTCCCGCTCGAAAGCGTCAACGACGTCACGGCAATCCTGCCGCAGGGGAGTCTCGTACTCCCACGAGTTCTGGGAATGTGGATACCCTTTCCACTTCACCAGGTACTGGGTCTCACCCCGGTGATGGCGTCGTGCCATCAGGCGTTCCACATGATAATGTGGCTTACCCTCCGTATCGAGCACAGGAGGAGGGGGTCGCGATATTGCGGCGTGACTTCCACGAGCGCTGAGATCGGCACAGCCTTCGCATCCAAGATGCTCAGGAGGAACTCCGCAACGAGGGGAGTGCGAATGAACGCCTCGAGGAGCGGCTTGCCTCTCTGGAGACTCTCGTTGCGGAGCTTCAGGGTCGTATATCAACCCTGTCGGAGATGTTCCGACCTGTTGCGCCTTTCGGCTATCCGTTTTCTCACCCTCCTCCGCGAGGGGACCCGCCTCCGGGTTCTGGTATGGCTTAAGCATACCCACATAAAAGGTTGGATGCGTACGCATCGCCTTCGGGATGTCTAAGGTGTACGACAAGCCCTTTCGGGCTAACACCTTAAAGGGGCCCACAAACCTGGGGCGCAGTTTATTTCGCAACACATTTGAAACTGCATGTGTAGGAAGATTTTTAGCGTTTAATAAAACACTTTCTCCTACTTTGTATACCTTTTTATTACGCCGCCCCTTTCGGTCAGCTTGCTCCTTCTGCTTGGCTTGGCTTTCCGCCATGGCATCGCAGACGTGTCGTAAGACACTAAGGCGCGTCGATAAAAACTTATCGATGTGCTTTCGCACAGATACAGGGCTGACATCGGGGAATACTCCCCCCTCAAGCCCTGGGCCACACACATGTGGCGTTAATGGAACCCTCGGATTCACCAATCCGTTCACGTAAAACGGGGTAAACCCCGTAGATGCATGTACCGAATTGTTGATAGCAAATTCAACCATCGGAAGCATCTCACCCCAGCTATTTGGAGAATCCGGACATAAACTCCGGAGAATATCCTCCACAACGCGATTAACGCGTTCCGTCTGACCGTCCGTCTGCGGGTGATCCGCAGTGGACATGAGGAGCTTGGTGCCTAACACCTTAAACAACGTTCCCCAGAATTGTCCCGTAAAACGGGGATCCCGATCCGATACAACGGAATCGGGTAGACCATGTTGTCGAAAAACACGGTCTAGGAACACTTTTGCTGTTCCTTGTCCATCTATGGACTCTGGCACCACCGCCAGGTGAGCTATCTTGCTCAAACGGTCTACAAAGACCAATATGCCGGTGTTCACGGCCTTATCCTTCGGAAAAACGAAGATAAAATCCATGCTAATGGATTTCCAACACTCCGTTGGAACCGATAAGCTCGCCAAAGGCGCAGCTGAACTTGCAGAGGGTTTAACCCTCTGACACGTCTCACAGGTGCGTATATATGCACCGACCCACTTATACATATTGGGCCACCAATACAAAGCGCTTAAAGTGCTGTAGGTCTTATCCCGACCTAAATGACCCCCGGTAGGGGCGTCATGTGCCTCAAAGAGGACTCTATACTTCAGTTCCTCATTATGAGGAACTACCACCCGCGGAGTGTCCTCCGCTCTCGTGCTATAAAATAGCAGACCGTCACAGTACCTGTAACGGTGTAAACGAGCTCTAGCTCGACTTGACAGGGCTGGATCAGACGAGCCAAGACCCTTTTCACCTAACGCGCGGATAAGCGCCGTACATTGTGGGTCTTTCTCATACGCCTGGCGTATGAGATCCACTACAGACGTGGTGACGAATGTCGCGTGAGCGAGCTCGTAATCGGGACGACGCGACAACGCGTCTGCAAGCACGTTCTGCTTGCCAGGTTTATACTTAACCTCAAAGTTGTACTCCGCAAAGAAGGAGAGCCAACGGGCCATCCGTTGCGAGAGATGAGGCGACTTTGTCGCTGTCCGTAAGGACGCGTGGTCAGTATAAACCACGAACGGCTTTGAGCCGAGTAGGTGAACCCTAAATTTGACAAGAGCATACTTCATTGCAAGTAGCTCCTTGTCATGAACGGGATAACTCCGTTCTGCAGCTTTAATCTGCCTCAACTCAAACGCAATTACGCGTTCCCTTTCTGCATCGTCTGCTTGTAACAAAGCACATCCGATTGCGAAATCGGAGGCGTCGCAGACGACACTAAATGGTTTCCCAGGGTCTGGGAGAGCAAAAACGGGAGCTTTTAACAAGCTCCCCTTAACCGCTTCAAAAGCGTTTTGGTGTTCAGTTTCCCAACACCAATCAACATCCTTTTTAAGAAGGTCGGTCAATGGCTTCGCCATTTCAGCATAGTTCTCGCTGTACTTGTGGAGATAGTTGGCTAATCCAAGCCACTTCCGTAAATATCTAAGATTTACAGGCGAAGGCCACTCCACAATGGATTTCACCTTCGCGGGATCCGCCCGCAATCCATCCTTACCGATGGAGCATCCAAGGAAAGGAATTTCCTCAGCACCAAAGATACACTTGGATGAGTTTGCATATAACTTATGCTCTCGCATACATTCGAGCACTGCTCGAAGGTGTATCAGATGCGTCTGAAGATCAGACGAGTCGCCTTCCGCACGACTATGGACGAATATATCGTTGAAGTACGTCTGAGCGTACTTCCTATGAGGGCGGAAGAGTTGAGTCACCAAGCGATTGAGAGTCGCTGGTGCATTTGAAAGCTCTTGTGGCATAACAAACCACTCCCACAGCATGCCACTAGGCGTGCTAACCGCTGTAAGCGGGATATCGGACGCTCGCATGAGCACCTGATAATACCCGTCCACCAGATCTAAGGCACTGTACACAGTACAGCCCGCCATATTGTTCTGGAGGACATCCTTCCGAGGAATCGGAGTCTGCATGGGTACAGTAGCTGAATTCAGCTTGTTGTACTCATGCACAATGCGCCACTTTCCGTTCGGTCTACGAACAAAAAAAGTGGGAGATGAGTGGGGAGACTTAATCTCCCGTACCATCCCTGCCTCTTCTTTCCCCTTGAAGAATGCGTCGATGACGTCGCATTGTTCCTTGGGGAGAGGCCACTGCCTAGTGACGCAGTATTTGGTTCCGGGAACCAAATCAATTTCATCTCGGACTCCCCGATCCGGTGGTAACCCCACCGGCGGGTTGTCACTAATGACATCTCCAACTTCCTTTAATAAGGAATGGTAAGGGTCCTCAGGATCCGCGAGGATCTTGAGGCCGCTTCGGTCATTTAATGCCTGTTTGTTTTTCACCAAAGCTGACTCGTCCATCGTGGATGAGGAGTTCAATTCCTCTTCCGGACGCAACACGACGACCTCGTCGATTTCATCTGCTTTCAAAGCAGTCTCAAACTCGTTGAAGGACATCTCCTCCAACGACAACAGTTCTCCTACCCCAGGCAACCGTTCCAGGCTTACGCCTTCTGTGACAACACCTGTCACACTATTCAGCATCCTGTAGGACTGCTGACTACTGCCCTCGGGACTCATTCCGAGGCCCAGATGGGGGGAGTCAATTGCCCCATCTACTGGAAGCGCCACGCGCCTATCCACAGATGTCTCTACCTCTACCACCGGTGACTCGCCGGTATCGCCTATACCGGCGTAATCGGAATCATTTCCGACGTGCGAAAGAGACAAACTTCGGGTATCTTCGCTTGGAAGCGCCTCGCGCATAACCACAGGTGTCTCCACCCCTACCACTGGAGTCGCAACTTGTTCGCCGGACACGGCGTGGTCGGAATCAATTCCGACCTGTAGAAGAGACGAACTTCGGGTCTCTTCTCTAAGCGCCTCGCGCTTACCCTCAGAGGATTCCACCTCTATCACTGGCGACTCACCAGTCTCGCCTACATCGGCGGGGGGATTAACCGCCGAATCCCCCTCGTTAAGGAACTCTTCCTTAACGCCATTGGGAATGATCGTTTCAGACATCCCAATCTCTGGCATCTCATGCCAGAATCGCTTTTGAGATCGAGCAAATGTGGGTTCATGACTCGCCAATGCTTCACCCGACCGCGGGTGCGTTGAGCCAATGGACTTAGACTTCCATTCTATCCATGGCTCGTGGCGTTCCAGCCACTTCATGCCCAGAATGAGGTCATACCTCGAGTCCAAATCCAGGACTAGGCAACGTTCTAAGCTGTCGAAGTCTGCAAACTTCAGCTTAAGGTCAATCGAGACCTAGGGTACAGAAACCTGTACGCCCGTCGCAAGACGGACCGTGACAACGTCACGAGAACGTGCCTCTAGGGCCTCGGCATACAGCCGACTCTTCACAACAGAAGCCCGTCTGACATAATTGTCAGACGCTCCAGAGTCTATCAAGACTCTCCAAGGCTTATCAAAGCCTTTCACGTCCGCAAGGACTACCAGCAAACCTGGCTGGTACACCAACTCGGTGCTAGAAAGCACCGCTTCCCTCGGGGCTTTGTGCTGTAGTCCCCTACCCTGGGGCTTAACAGCACTGAGGGGTCCCCCAGTAGGGCGCCCCGCACCTACTGGGATCCGTCGTTTCCCGACGGCTTGGACAAGGGCTTTTTCCCCACCCTTGATCCCTTGTAGCGAGTGTCTCGCTGGGGATTTTTCGGACATCTGTTCCTCAGATGATCCATGCTCCCACACAGGAAGCATCTCAGTGGCCCACGCCGCTGTAACATAGCCAAGAGCTCTGTCTCGAAGCTCTGTGAAAAAGAGTCCGAATGACTCTTAGCGGGAGGTTTCTCCTCCGCTTCGACCTGACTCAGGTCCATGGGTTCGGGACCCACCTTAGAGGAACGGAAGTTCCTCTCGGCGTTGAACGCCATCTTGAATGCCTCTTCCAGGGATTCGGGTCGGCATCGGAACAATTCCGAACGTGCTGGCCCTTCTCTAAGGCCTCCCATGAAGACGGGGATGGACACATCGTCCGAATACGCTTTCGCGTACATCCCTGCCAACAGGGTCTTAAGCTCCTGGATATAAACCTACAGGTCCTTAGTGCCTTGACGGCACCTCAGGAACGCCAGTTGATTCTGGAAAACCAGATCAGGCGTTGCGTATATGTCCATAAGCTTCTGCTTAAGGACCTTCCATGTTGGGAACACGTCTGTGACTGACTCCGAACACGTAAACGCCCATGCACGGGCTTTACCCGTAAGATGGGTCAATGCAAGTCCCACTTGCAAGTGATCAGCGGTCATATTCGCTGTGGCGAAGGCCGTTTCGACCTCTCGCAACCACACGTAAAGGTTGTCACCCTCTCCCCGGTGAACTCATTTATCTTAAACGATAATGGAGGGCGCACCCCCGTGGAATGACCTCCACCACAACTCGCCTCATGAGCGATGAGGGCATTCACCCTTGCCTTTACGGCCTCAAGGCCTTGCTCCACTAGGAGCTTCATACTTTCTTCCCCCGTTAAGGGTAACAGCCTTTTAAAGGCTTCCTGCTGGACGAGGGTCAAACTATCCCAATCGTCCTGATTCATCCTTTGCAGAGGATGTCTAGTCTACCAACACAGGTGTTGGATTGACTACAAGTGCTACCAGATGTAGACGGTGCGTATACGCACGGTGCGGCTAGCGCACAGAGGAAGACTTTCCTTAACGCGGCGTTCGCCGCTACTTAGCCGATACACCCTTATTAAGGGCTTAGTAGGAGAGAGCTCTCCTACTCGGGGCCAAGATTCCCGGGTTAGTTTACTCTAGCATGTACTAGTGTCTTAACGGCAAGGCTCCCTTACAAAGAGTGTAGCTAAGGGGAGGGCTCCCCTTACGCTACGGCACTCACTACACGCACGACCGGTCGAGGTCGTGCGTCTGTACTAAGGAGTGGAAAGTAAACTGAATATATTTAATATGTAATTATTTAAACTAATATAAACTATATGTAACACTAAGTAGAATATTCCTAATTCGTACCTAGCTAAAATGTAGTGTACACACCTGTGCACTGACACGTGGATGGCTGACACACCACCACACCAAGGGCCCATGCCCTGATTGGTTAAAATAACCAAAGGTTCGAAACCTTTTAACCCGGCCAATACTGGCCTCAACCGTGGTGACTCATGTACACCAACACTTAGTGTTACCCGAATGTAACCCCGTTACACCAGCTCTATTCGGACACCAAAAACACGTCAATGCACCGCAGAACGTAAACTTCAAAGAATATTGAGCATTTGATGCGGATACAGAACAGTAGACTATGGCCGGATGAAAACCCAGTGTTTGGTGTTATCATCACTCACCAATGTTGGTACATCGACAAGGTCGACTACCACTACTACCAGCGTCGTCCATCGGAGGTGTGGTAATGAGGTGAAGTCTTGGGGGTAGATAATCCAGGAAAACTTCTGGGATGCCTGGGGGGCACTCTGCTTTATATCCAGTACCTCCAAAGATCAAAAACTCGAAATTTAAGGGATAGAACATCTCCTAGAATGTTCTCTCCAACCTTACATATCACGAATTAACAAATACACCATACCCTAAATGGGCGGGCAGGGCCGAAACTTTAAGGCCCGGCCTTAAAGTTCCGGGCCTTAAAGTTTCGGCCCTGGCCCGGCCCGTGTGTAATCCGCTGGGACCGCGGTCCGTCCACATAGCAAGCGGGCCTTGGACGTCAGGCCCTGGCCCAGCCCACGGGCCTGATAGTCAGGCCCAAGCCCAGCCCGTACGCCCATTGACAACCCTAATAAACAGTGGAAGTTTTGAGGTGTGTATCTATTTGTGATATGCTTTTCCCTTGTTAGTACGCTCTATACTCTTATGAAGTTTTCCGACATGGGCGCTACTTTTTCCCAAGCGGGTCAAGGGCAACTTGTAACGAATTTGTTTCCATTGAGTATAAACGATAGCGTGTCGAGATACCCCAAGAATTGGTCTCCCGACACTGTTTTTTTACACCCTCTAAAACCCAATTGCTTTAATAGTCCTTTCTTGCGGGTTGTGTCGTCAACTTACTGCCACGCCTACCAAATAGGGTTTTGAAAAGTAAATAGCCGTGGACCACGAGCACGGGTGAGATGTTGCAAGCCCATACTAGCTCGTACAATACGTACGTATCTGTCACATGATCAAGTGCCCCTAAATCCTCGATATTTAGTGCCGATCGAAACATTTGCACAAACGTACCGTGCTCATAGAAGCGGGAGAAAGCCAAGCTAATAGTGTAATGCGCAAGGGACATCGCCACGTTCCAGTTGTCATAAATACGTTAACAGCTACCAAGGGTTATACTCTAGCAACTCTACAGTATACGAACGGGAAGATAAAGCTTCCATCTGGATCGTTCGCAGCGAAGTACAAAGCATGAGGGATAAGACAGCAGGAAAGCCAAGTAAGAGGGTAGGAAAAACACGTAGGAATTCGTCCTGAGACATAAGCACTGGCAAAGGAAGAGTTGGCATGATCTGTGATTATAAATCCGGCTAAATGTTAACGTTTTTAGGGAATTGCTAGGCACACTACGTAGTTAATATGGAATAGATATTTAGGAAAATTTATAGACACCTTTTTTTAGAGCCGACACACGTTTTCACAGGGCGCTTTATTATAGGGGGGAAGGGTTGGGGGGGGGGGTCTTACAATTCCCTTTATTAAGGGCGTTTTATTATGGGGGGTGCCTAGGAAAAGGGGTGTGTGTGTGCATAGCAAATTCCCTTTAAAAAATATCAACGATTACATATCCTTCCAAATTGATAGCTAAACAATTCGACAACGATGTTGAACAATTGCGTCCGACTGAAGCTGAGGAAGTTTTATGTCGCACTCTTTCGCGCATCTGCTCATGATAAGGTAAAGGTGATGTTCGCAAGGCACCTACGGAGAAGCTAGGTTAATGCGCAATGTAGTACACTGAAGCGCTCCTACTACTGTAAAAAACTTAGATCGGGTTATAATTTTCCTGCTGTGTACTCAAAAATGCTGTTTAGATACTACCTTCACAAGGTCTGCTGTACCAACTGAATGAATCACTCTAGCGTATGTTTTTTGTCATCAGATGAATGGCTAGTAGACCTAGTAGTATAATAATACAGTAAGAAATATCAGTAATGTTTTGGGAGCAGCGTCTAGGACCAGATCCTCCGCCTCGATAACTGGCTCTTCACGAACAGACGATTCTCTAATGGTAAATAGAATGCAGGTGGTACTTACCGTCTTTTCTTACAAAAATTATGTGGGAACCATCAATAAACCGTAATCTGTAGCAAGAAAAAATAATAGAAGAAGTGAATATACTCTGAATTAAGTTGCCACGTCAACTACGCTGTATGCAAAAAGTGTACCGACTTCATTTTGTCCAGCATTTTTAGGTCGCGTTCGCCCTTGCGTAGCATGTACTCGATCTTGACAAAGTCTTTGCGGTCCACATTTGTCACCTTTATCCCGCCATAAGTATACAAACGCAGGAATAAAAATATATAATATATATTATATAAGTATACGACAACAATATGTTGAGCAATGGCAACTCCCCTCAACAACAGCAACGTACATCCTCACGGAAACGCTGGCGCACGTAGTGCAGCGTATCAGTATCTTTGCGCTTTGCTGCACGCAACGCCTTCTTGTACAGCCCTAACACCTGGAGCTGCAGTCCGGAATGCACGTTCACCTTCATTTTATATGCAATACTGATTTGTATACTTATGCAATTCGTGTCAAGTTTCTGAAAGTCGAATGACGGAAGAATTTTTTTGCTCGACACCATTGCCATGACACCAAACACAGAGCAGAACCACCCTTTGAAAGGTATCTAAGGGCGAGCAATCATAACGTGTTCAAAACTGGAAGAAAAAGAAAAACACGCTTCGATTCAAGAGCCTAAATGCCTCTGAAGCTGCACGCTTGCATTTGAAACGGACACTGCGGTACCGGTATATGGGAGAATCATGGAGGGTGATGTCAAGAAATGACTTTTCTAACTAATAAGGGACCATTAAAACATTGAATATCTATATTATCCAATCAACATCAAATTATAGATCAATTAAAACAATTCGAACAATTCAGGATTTAAAATCAGGAATTAATTTTAATTGAAAAAGAAGAAGGCTATTAAAATTATTTAACTTTGAAAAAGCTATTTATGTTCTACTGGTGTAGTACCCAGTCGTACCGACCGGGCGGATGGTATATAAGGTTAAACCATACAAGCAACTACGTGACCGGGAACGTCATAGAGACGGAAAACATTTAAATAGGTAGATGTAAAAGCGCTATTTCTAACCAATTCTATACTCGTCGATACTGATCTGTAAGTCAGTAGGACTATCACGCATTAGTCTTCAACAGAGCAAAGATTTTTGAAGTCAAAATTGTATTTTATTTTTTTTCTCAGCTAGTTTTTCACTTCACTGTAAAGGCGCTATTTATAAAGTCAAATTCAATTAGGTCCGATATATAGTATAGTTCGAATTCGATTAGGTACGGCCTGAATTCTCACTGAATGAGCATATAGAAATGACTTCTTGCTCTAAAACAACGTTTTGACGTCATCCGACCTCATGTCCTCTTTATATTTGTATCAATTTAAATTTTAATATAAAATTAAAAGCTTCCAACTAAGGTATATCTACTGCTAGGATACAAGACCGTCGATTTCTATCCGACTACAAAAAAATGTCCCTCTATTTGTGTTAGGCACACAAATGCACCTTAATTCCAGGCTGCCTTCTACATTACAGAAATGCTACAGGTCAGGTAAAACGTACCTACCATCTTCACCCCAAAAACGGCTCCATTTGGTGCATAAACGGGACGTCGATCTGCATTTCATCGTCGCTTTTTTATTTCCTGATTGAGCTTAACGAAAGTATCACCTTATCATGAATGAAAAACACATCAATTTCTATTCATACAACTTTTAAGGAACTATCTGTATCGCTCGGCTATTTACTGCCTCGTATTTCTAGCGCTATGTGGGTCAAGCTCGACGCAGGCGACGTGTTGCGCTCGCATCGTCGGCGGGATGCACGACGCTATTAAACCAGCCTTTAACCTTCTGCATGAGTCCGTTGTTGTTATACTTGGTATTGGTAACCGTACCATCTGGATTGGTACCCGCGCCGCCATCAACAGCATCACCATCTTGTAAGCGTCTCGAAGGAGACGCGGAAAGTGGCTCCACTTTGGACACGGAGGCTTGGGAGAGCTGGTTGGTGTTGGAGCGTGCCATGACGTTGACAACAAGTAGGAGCATCATGACAGAGGCGAAGAGAAGGTTGGATAGACGCATGGCGATAGGTTAGAGATGGATAGATAGAGACGTTCCTTGCTTCCGAGGGTGCTTCAAGCGTGGCAAAATGGCGAATGACCAGAGCTGAAGTTGCTGAACACGCCTTTCGAGAACTGGGCTCGGGTTGAACCAGGGCCTTGCTGTGGCACTCGATTTGCAGAAAACGTCTGAGTGTGTCGGTAGTTTCGCTTCAACATGCAACTCTTTGGCTAGGATTTGATTTGATTTCAAAATTTCAGTCCAATGATTTTTTGGCTACGATTTGAGTTTTGTTTCGAGGGCGTAGTGAAATATTGGCCAGCGCAAGTCGTCACGCTATCCGTTTCTCTAAACAGTTAGAAACTGCATTTCGGTGCGGGTCGAGATGACTCGTACGACGAGATGCTTTCGTTCCATCTCGCACCATGTTGGATAGAAACTATAGAGAGCCGACTGACCCCTCGATCTATCAGGTGCCGTCTTGTTTTTGGCGCTGGAAATATTTTGCTCATCTTCCGTCCTGGTTTTAATCCCGACCGGCTCCTCGAGTACTGTAGTCGACTATGCTCTTTCCATGGTATATCTGGAAGCGTGTTCCTTGAAGTTTTGCTTCAGCTTGCCGTATACCTGTTGATTTCTTGGCTACACACATCGAGGCGTGACTATACGGGGGGGGGGGGCAGGCTCCTCCGTTTCATTCATAGAAGGCCCATTCGGTTTTTCTACCTAACCTTCCCCCCACCCTCTCGTCGTGTTTCTAACGCCTTTTGACATTTCGAACTTCCTCGAACGAATTCCTTGTCACTCCGTCGTCGACGTGTACGCACGCATAAGACCCCCCCCCCCACCTATCCATGCATCATCAAGCTGTCCACTTTTATTACTCTCTCTCTCTCTGTATGTGTGTGTGTCTTTGTGTGTTGACTATCGGCTACCGCAAAAGCCTTCGCAAACGTGTCCCTATCCTATTCATCTATGTCCTCTTCCAGTCGCGCGAGCCCCCGCCCCCCACCCCCCCCACCTCGTCGTCATTTCAACGTCTTGGCGTCTTTAAACAGGACCACGACGCACGTGACATTATCCGTCGACCGCTGATGAAAAATCGCATACTCCACCATCGCCTACCAGAAACATAGTCACACCCACCCCACCCACAGGCAGGTTAGCCACACTTAACCTCCACACACACACACACACACACACCCCGCCCCCCACGACTCTAACCCACACACACTCACGCACCTCCACTGCCCGTTGCACGTCCCCCAACTGCTGCATCTTGTGCCGCAGGAAATCCACGGCCTCCTGGTCCTTTAGCACATCATACAGTCCATCACTCGCGAGCAAGACAAACTCACAGTCGTCCGTGAGCTCCGTGACCGTCACCTCGGGCGTTGGAATCACTAACGGTCCCTTGAGCATCTCGTTCGGATCCACGGGCAACTCTTGCGAATCATACTCGCTCCGTGGTCGTCCACTCTCGTCCCCGTCGTGCGTCGTGTCCGTGCTACGGTCCGTGCCTTCAAACGCCTTGAACGGCGCGTCGCCAAACGCTCGGGACACGGCCAGCTCGCCCATGATCCGGCCGTGAATGACAAAGCCGCCCGTGTCGCGAATGCGCTGGGCTTCGTCCGCGCGACTCGGTTTATGATCGTGCGAGAGGCGCTCGGCGAGCCCAGCGCGACTGAGCACGGTGCGTGAGTCGCCAACGTTCGCGACAAAGAGCGTGTGGCCCGCAACGAGCACGGTCGTGGCCGTGCTGCCTGCTTGCGGTCGGTCCGATTCCGCAAGGAACGCAGCGTCCGTGCGTTCAAACGCCGTTGTGAGGCGCTGCGTGATCATAGCGTGCCGTGCGTCCACGTCCTCCTCGTGCCGCCAGTGCTGCCATTCCGACGTGTTCATGTCAAACGCTTGAATCACATTGTGATGCAAGACGTCGGCCAGGAACGACGACGCTTCGTCGCCCCCGTGGCCGTCGTACACGGCAAAGAACGATTGCGGATGAAAGCCCAGTCGACTCAGTGATTCAATGCACAAATCCTGGACAATCGTGTGCGCGTCTTCCATGTGCTTTCGCGCACCCATGTCGGCGTGCGCGCCAAAATCAAACCGATGCACAGTCAAGCACGTCTGCGCGACGAGGAGGTCGTCGCCAATCTCGAGCCGATACGGTTCGTGGTAACTCGCCACGAGTTTCATGAACGTGCCGTTCGTCGAGTGCAAGTCCACGAGGTAGAACTGGTGCGTCAAGTCGTCAAACCAGATGGCCGCGTGTTTGCGCGAGAGCTCGCCGTCGCTCGTGTGAATGTGATTCTCGGCCGAGCGCCCAATGCCTGCGCCGTCGCGCCCGATCGTAAAGTGCGTGCCCGCGAGTTTCCCACTGAGCGCCGAGACGTCCAACGTTGTGGTCAATGCATTAAAGTCCGTGACGACAAAGTCCGACTTGCCCACGCGAAACGACACGTGCGGGTCCAGCGGCCACTGCATGCGGTCCTCGACCGCGCTCGCGCCACTCGCGTCGTCGCTACATGGACTCAGGCGCACAAACGTCCCACTCGTATTCTCGCCGTTCACGAGGTAGAACCGGCCGCTCGTGTAGAGGATCCGTGCGTGGTCCGTGTCGCTCAGCAACGTGTCGGCAGGGATGCGCGCAACGTTTGCGTCGCTCCGGCCAATGCCCCCGCCTCTCGTATCAAAGTGAAAACTCGTGACAGCATCGTCGTCCGAGAACGCTGTCATTTTGAGCACCACGTGCGTCCAGGCGTGGTCCAGCGCGAGCGAGAGGCGCTCGGGGTCGAGTCCGTCACTATCTCGCGGCGACACGACGACCAACGACGACGACGACGGCGGCGGCTGCTCGTGCTCGTGCTCGTCCGCTTGACGCGATGCGTAGCGATCGCTCCTCCGTGCCTTGTGGCTACAAATCTGCGTGTGACTGGACGGCGCACTCGTGGCGCTCCGCCGTCCGTCACTGGGTTCGTGGCTCCGCGCGCTGCTGCTGCGTGGACTCGAGCGCAGGAGACGGTGCACACCGGACGTGCGCGCGCGTAAGAACGACGTCGCGCTCTTTCGGACGTCGACGTCGCGCACTGTGGGCGTACAAGCACATGGACAACCACAACAACACGAGTTAAAACAGAGAGTATGGAAACGCGTGGCCCACATGTGGTAAAAAAAAAAACCAATGCCCCCCCACGCTACGCGCACAATCGTAGCAACCAACGCACGTACGCGAGGATTCGAATTCTAACGTCGCGGGCCGTCGGCGCTCGTGCTCGTCATGTTTCCTCGCCGCTAGCGTGCAATGCAATCAATAGACAACATGAGGATGCGAAGAGGTGCTTTTGATGAGAGAAACCCCCATCATGAAAAACCACGGGCGATGGTTTCAACACACAGAGAGGATAAAACCACAAGGCGTGGTTTTTGATTTCTACCTTTCATCTTGAGCGTTTGGACATCTTGACCGTCGGCCATGGCACGAAGAAGAAAAAGCTCGGGCCCCACGAGATGATGACGACGACGACGACGACGACGTAAATTGCTCGTCTCCTCCCTCCGTCCGCCTCGCCTCGCCTCTCTATCCTGCGTTGTTCCTTCTCAACTGCTGCTTTGGTACTCGCTTCAGTGCCGACTCGGGAGAGCCCACGAGATGCTGCTGCTGCTGCACACAACGAACGCTATGTGGCTAAAGTCTCTGCCGCTGGGTGAACGGGAATGGATTCACCGGTATTTGGGCGTCTCGTACCGGTAAAAGGAAACCCGCAAGAATTGGGTCCAACCCAATTTTTCCAGGCCCGAACGGTTGTTAGTTCGTACGTCATGAAACCCCCCCCTGGGAAAGAAAAAAGACACGCCACTCGTGACGTGTGTGTGTGTGTGTGTGTGTGTGTGTGGTAAGGTGCTTTTAGAGGGGGCGGGGGGCCCATTTTTGGGCACTCCGTGGGCCCCAAGTATCTAACCGTATTACTAATGAGAGGTAATGTTGCAGAGCAGCGCGAGGAGAGCCCCCCCCCCCCCCCCCCCGACCCCGCTCGACCATGCTTCACGTTCGTTCGTGAATCCTGGAGCAAACAACAAACAACACATTCCATTTGACCAGGTCGTACATAGAGTAGTAGTACGACCCGTCCGTCCTTCGTGCATGTGTGTGTGTGTGTGTTCGACCATCACTCCGAGGAAGGAGGTGTCTCGAATGTACATCCACACACACACACACACACACTCCAGTTCGTTGTTACTTGTTGATAAATTAGGGTGTCTCTATTCTCGTTTTCGCAACCCAGAGAAAGCTGGGACTTGTACTCTCACGCAACCTGGCCAAGGTGCGTGCCTCGCTCTGCCTTGCGCTTCCACTCGAAACATTCGTACGCACACTTAATAATGGGACGCATCCGTAGAGCGCGACGCGTTCCCTCGATGTACCGACGACGCGTCACTCGCGCCCCGCGTCCGCACGGGGCCGTGACTTTCATACTCACTGAATCCACTACTTTGAAAACTCGTGCCGCCGTCAATCCGACTCTTGTACGCACTCGACGCCATGCTTTGATCGTACGCACTCGCACTCGCCGCAAAGCTCGTGTCGTAGCCACTCGCGGCACCATTTTCATACCCCGCCGACATGCGATAGATGGACGCATTCGACAGAGCGAACGGATCGTTGCCCTCGTACTCACTCGCGGACGTCGAGCGCGAGTTGCCCGCGTCAAAGTCACTTTCCGTGCGCGAGGCGTCGAATTCACTTGTTGACGTGCGCGTCCGGTGATACCCCGCGGCGTGCCACCCCGTGGATGCTTGCGACATGTCCTTGACCGAGTCGCCATCACAATCACTCTCGTCGTCCGACGACGGCCCCGTGCGTTCATGTCGCCGCCGTCTTGGGTCGTGACTCGTGCCACTTGCGTACATGGAAGAAGTGCACCCACTCGCGCCGTAGAAATCCGACTGCGACGAATACCCCGAGTAGCCGCTACTACTGGCACTGCTCTGGGCCATGACGGGCCACGACAGTTGCGACTGGGCGAGTGCAATTTGACTCCGGGGCGTCAACCGGTCGTACGCACGGTCATCGTCCTGCTCGTACGGATGGCCGTACGTATCTTGGTCGTACGCATAATTATGCCGCGCATGCTGCGACGACAGCGTCTCGTTTCGTTCCGTGGGATACCGCCGGATGGGCGACATGGTGTCGTTCTCGTGGTAATTCGACGCAAGCGTCGAGGCCTGGGCGCCCCCGCCCTTGCGTCGCTCGTCATGTGCGTACGTCCTGAGCACGGGATCCATGTCATCGGCGTCGTCGTCGTCGCTCCGTGTCTTCATGTAGACAACCACGGCCACGATCATGACGAGCGCGACCGCGCCGCCCATGATGAGCCCCAACATGAGCGTACTCGACGTGCCACTCGTGGTTGTCGAGGCCACGTCCGCCATGACGGCCGTGGCCGACGACGACGACGACGTGGACGGCGCGTCGGGTGGCGGTCCGTCCGACGCTGGCGCGTCTTGCGTGACGTCCGCGGCATCATCATCGGCGGGCGAGACTGGAACGTCCTGCGTCCCAGCGTTTTTCTTCGACGCAGGGCGCGAGCTCGACGGCGCGTTGGGGGGCAAAGCGGACGACGCGCTGCGGGTTGTTTTCTTGGGCTGGCGCGTGGACGACGACGGCGTGTCCTCTGTGGTTGTTGAACGCACGCCCGTATCCGACTCGTTGGACGACGACGTGGCGTCTGGCGACGGGCTCGTCGTGCGTTTTCTCTTCCGTTGGGTCGACGGCGTCGAGGCTGACGGCGACGACGCCGGACGATCGTCGCCACCACCCGCTGGTTCGACGGTTCCTGGCTCTGGATTCGTGTCCGTGTTGGTTTCCGACTCGGAGCGTGTTTTCACCTGTGCTGGCGCAGGAGCAGGAGCTGGAGGTGCTGGCGCTGGCGCTGGCGCTGGCGCTGGAGCTGGTGCTGGCGCTGGTGCTGGTGCTGGAGCTGGCGCTGGAGCTGGTGCTGGCGTTTTCGGTGTCGGTGCTGGTGCATCGACAGGAGGTGCCATGGTCGCCTCCTCTTCGGGCGCCTCGTTATTTGGCTCGTTGGACGGTGCGAGGGTAATTGGAATCCACGCGCGCGTTGGGGGGGGGCGAGTCGCACTGGGCGTTCGTCCACTGCTCGTCGGTCTCTCCTCCGTGCGTGCAAGATCGTCCATGGTAAACACCTGTGTCTTGACGTGGACGCACGCGTGCGTACAGAAGAGCAGCCACGCGAGCCAACGTTGGTGGACTTGCATGAAGGGCGGCGCCGGTCCGGCCTCAATAGGAAAAAGAGCGGGTCCCGCACGCGTGTCGAGAGCGCCGTCCCGCAGTGTGAAAATCACGTTGACGGAAGGAAGGAAAATCGACTTATGGCGACGACGCCGACGACGACGGGACGAGCTAAATTGTATTCAGAGGAGGAGAAGAGGCATTCCTATGTAGAGACGAGCCGTAGTACAGTTCGAACGCCCATTTAGACACGCTTTTGTACTACACCTCGTGCGTGCGAGGCACCATAAACGAAAACCTGGCGAGGAGCATATATATGCCCATTCGAAAGGAACCAGGGCAATCTCTCGCATAAAACTGCGCCTGTCGTGTCGACTGCATGTGTCGTGCCGTGCCAGATCTCCTTGCTTCCCAGGAGGTTCGACGCGGCTGTGTGTGACATGGATGGACGTCCACATTGTAGTACGCGTCCGAGACCGTTTGCGCATGGACACTTGCCGTGTTGGTGTTGATTCCATTCGACACATTTGTTGCCTACGTTACGGCATGACGAAGCAGTTGGGGCCTCGGAACAAGTTGAGTTCCAGGTGACGTGGGAAGGGAACCTCAATAGAGTGACCCTTCCGGACATCTGGTAGCTTTGTCTGATCTCCGTCTTGATGCAGCAGCATGAACACGTCCCACTTCTTGATGTTCCCGTGGCGAATGTACGCATCTCGTATTGGACGAAAATGTGAGCGTTGGACAGGCCGTGATCACGCTACAAGCAATAGGAAACGATATATTTATATCGAGATCGTCTCCTCCCACCTCGAGCAACTTAACAAGACGACAACGCCAACTGTGCCTGTTTATGACCATGCTGTTGCAACGTTGTCGTACACAGGGAGCTACTAACCGAGCGACCCGCATCCCGAAATGTGTACGAAATGAACAAGAAATGACGTTGTGACTACGTTTTGGTCCCTAAAATTGAGAGACGGGAAACGCGTAATTTTTTGTCGTCGTGCTGGCCGATGCTGAGGTCGCAGCGTACATGCTCGTGACGTGATCCTGTGCAGCTTGGGGTGTTTGTGAGAAGAAAGGTGGCGAAGGTGTTTTCCAAGTACTACTACTAGAGAGAGATTCATGCCATGTTCTCGGTTAAGGATGGTGTGTTGAAAATATTCGTACTATCCGTTTATACCAAGAACCAGGTAGATGCTTATTTTCATATATATAGCATTGATTAGTTCCTACTTTCCGAGATAAGATTGCGTACTTAAGGATCTGAGTACCTATGATTAGGTACGGATAAGTCGTGTAGGTCAGGGACTAACATTTGCCTTAAAAAATAGGTCCGAGCCCGACCCATACCCAGCATTTAGCCGAAAATGTCTCGTTGCGTAGATTCGTAGACACTTGAGTCGTAGATGGGAATTTTCTGTGTACCTTGAATATACTGCAATCGGCTGTGAATGTTGTTGGAACCAAGTATGCGTTCACGACGAAAACAATACCCCAAGACAAGTTCAGTGACAGGAGAGGAAGATGACCAAGTCAGGGACTTGTATGTTGTTGAAGTTGTCAGCGTTCATACTTGCGCACATAGTCGAATACTTGCGCCGTAGATGTCAGATACTAACTCAAATATAACGAAAAGGGCTTAAATCAATATCTCTGTAACCAAAGGTCCGTTCGCAGTGAAATAACACCCGTGGACACTTCGTAAGGAGAAGAAGGAAAAATAACCAAACCAGGGACTATATCAATGAAATGTGAATTGAGAAGTGTTTAGCTAGCCTACCATGAATTATGTACCAGATGTTGAAGTGATGGTAAAAGTCCATCTGTTGTGTGCGTCACACTACTTATTACATATGTACTCAGATCGAGTACAATCACATAGAGCATATTACTAATTAGTACGATATGAAGAGGGAAAATGTTTGTAATAAGAGCGACCATCTGCTGTGCGGTAGTCCGTCCATACAAAACCTGCCAAGGATGATAATCGAATTACAGAAGGTTTTGGAGACTGAATGAATGGTTAGGAACGATTGCAGTGCTTGTTGGTCTAACCAAGCTAATCTTACTTTTTCATTTTTTTCGCTGCACGTTATAGGTTATGAGCCCAAGGACGCAGAACCCCAACGAGATACTTCGCAACAACAACTACTCCCTGTGGGAGTTCAATGCCCGCGTGGCGTTGGCCAGGAAGGACTTGCTCGGTCACCTCAGCATCAAGCCAGAAGAAGCAGCGGTCCGCCGATATCAAGGCGCTGGCTGTGCTGTCCAAGCTATTGAACCCAACGTATCAGATGATAGTGCGTGAGTGCACCTCTGCTTGGGAGTCTTTGGAAATGTTGCGCACCTTCTTCGTGAAGCAGAGTCTTCACAATCGAGTTCAGTTGCGCAAGCAGCTCCATGGGTTTACCATGCCATCTGGTGACAACCTCATGGAGCACATCGTGCAGTTCGATGAGCTATGCGCTCGTCTCACCGCCGTTGGTGACACGTTGGGTGATGATGAGAAAGGTTGTGATCCTTCTTGGAATCCTTCCATCCGAGTATGATATGATGATCAGGTTGATTGAAGCTCGTGAGAGTGTGACGCTACTGGACGTGAAGGAGCTACTTCGTCGCAAGTACGAGGTGATGCAGAAGCGTGAAGCCCAGGAGGAAGCGTTCAAGGCAACCTTGCGAATGAATGGGGTCTCAAGTAGTGCTACAACAGGTAGTGGTCGTCACGCTTGTTCTAACCAGCGATTCAATGGCAATGGGTATGGTGCAGGCCATGGTAATAGTTGTGGTAGTCGCAATGGTGGTGGCTCTGGTCGTGCGCACAGCAGCAGAAACGGTGGAGGCACCAAGGCCTTTCAAGGTACTTGCTATGATTGTTGCCGTGTGGGTCACAAGAAGGCTGAATGTCCGCGTAGTCAAGGAGATGGTAATGGCGAATTTATATTCTCAGCATCAGCTTATGTGGTCAGCGGTGTGTCTACTTGGCTACTTGATAGTGGCCCTAGCTCCCATATGAGTAGCGAACTTTCGGAATTCATCGACTATCGTGACATCGGATCCTCACTTGACATCACTGTGGCGAATGGCCAACGTCTGGCGGCCAAAGTTACCGGCTCTGTGCGCTTCCAACTTGATAATGGGTTGGTCATCACGTTGACCAACGTACTTTACGTCCCAAGCTTGATCGTAAGCTGCTGTACATCTCAACGTTGATGTCGCGAGGTGTTGAATTGAAGTTCACTCGCGTTGGTGCTACTGTGCTCTCGAATGACCATGTTATCGCTGAGATCGCTTGTGTCGGAAATCTATTTGCTCTGAAGGTTCGGCGCCTGACGCCCAGCGAAGAGAACAATGTGACAACGTCGCAGAAGGATGATGGCGTAGCTCTGTGGCATGCACGCCTTGGTAACGTGTCTGGATCGAAGATGGAGCTTCTGCCTGCAGCCGTTGATGGTGTAATCTAGCTTTAAGCAATGGTGTTGATGGCGTTTGTGGCGGCTGTGCTAGTGGGAAGATGTCTGCGAACCCATTTCAGCACACAGCAGGGAGCGTTTTGAAGACATCTAGTCCCTTCAAAGTGGTGCATAGCGACGTCATGGGACCAATTAGACCACCGTCACGTGGTGGTGCCAAGTACATGGTGTCGTTCATCGACGACTACACCAGGTATGCCTTCGTGTACTTCATTCCATACAAGTCACAAGTGTTTGATCGCTTCATGGAGTTCAACGCTCTATCCAGACTCAACACGGACGGTCTATCAAGTGTCTACGCACAGACAACGGCGGTGAGTACGTCAGCAAGAAATTCAACAACTTCTGTGCGAATGCAGGCATCATTGGACAGACAAGTGCGCCGTGTTCACCTCGACAGAACGGCTTATCAGAGCGCATGAACAGAACGCTGACAGAGATGGCTCGGTCCATGATCCACTACATGCATGTCGACCGATGTTGGTGGGCCGAGTCCATCATCACGGCTATGTACATAGTAAATCACATCCCGAATACTCTACGTCGCGTATGAGTCCATTCGAAGCTCTCCATGGAAAACTACCAGATCTGAATCACCTTCGCGTCTTTGGGTCGCGAGGGTACGTGCGCGGGGACGATACCAAGCGATCGAAGCTCGATACGAAGGATTATCGTTGTATTTTTCTCGGGTATGCAGTTGGATCTAAAGCGTACCGCGTGTAGGACCTTGATGAAGAACGACTGGTGACGACGCGTACTGCCCAGCTGGATGAGCGACCACGATCGCCCTACTTGAACCTCACAGATGCTTCCCAGCCAGCCACAATCATCAACTTAGATGTCGATGATAAATCCACCAGTATTCCAGCTCACGATCCTCAGCCATTCCAATCCGATATCGACATGGAGGTTGACTCCTCAGGTATCGTTGACGAAGATGTCGGCATGGATGATGCGTCTCAAGTCTTGACGTCGCGTACTAACGATCTACCCGCTCCGCCTAGCAGGGGGAAAATGGATGCAATCGTTCCCGTGAACTCGGATGATAGTCGCAGCACGTCAATCGTGCCACGCCACCTCTATGTGCCAGCTTCTACGCAGCTAGAAGTTTTTCCAAGCCCCTCGTTACAACATGTGACAAGCGTTCGACGATCATCGCTGGATATGCCACCATCCCAGTCTGAGAACCGCTTGGTGTTCAATGGAGGGGGACCTGGCAGACCAACCGGCCCTCGCATGCTGCCTGCGTCAACAACGATGCAATTAGAAACATCAGGTCTGTACCCACTGATCACCGACTCACCTGATACTGGAGAGGATAGCAGCTATAGCAATCATGACAACGATGACAGTGGCGAGCCTGATCCAAAACGACCTCGCTCAGATGAGTATGATATTGCTTTATCTGCGATTGAAGTTCCTAGAACTTACGCTGAAGCGATGACGTCTCACGACGTAACCAAATGGAAGGAGGCTATTCGGAGTGAGATTCAATCTCACATTCGCAACCACACATGGGACATGGTCACGCATCCACACGGCTCGATGGTCATTTGATGCAAGTGGGTGTTCTCCTTGAAGTCAGACGAGACCGGAAAGGTCATTCGATATAAGGCTCGATTGGTTGCAAGAGGTTTCCTACAGACCCTCTGGGTCGACTATTCCGAGACCTACTCACCTGTTGCAAGTATGAACACGATTAGAACCTTCCTCGCACTTTGCTGCATACGTGGTTACCTGGTGAAGCAGTACGACATCGAAACTGCATTTCTCAACGGTGAACTCAGCGAGACGGTGTTTATGGACGTACCGGAAGGCATACGTGCAGCGGCTGGTCAAGTGTGTCGTCTTAGGCGTAGCCTATACGGGTTGAAGCAGGCTGCTGCGGTCTGGTACAAAACAATCCGATCCGTATTCAGCTCCATGGGTTTTCAGCAATGTCGAGCGGATCCGTGCCTGTTTGTGGACTCCAAGACGATGGTGTATGTCGTACTCTATGTCGACGACCTTCTGGTGGGGTGTTCCAACTAAAAACAAGCTGACTCGGCTTACGCTTCTCTTGCTGAGCATTTCTCGGTGAAATCACTAGGTGATGCTTGATTCATTCTGGGTATATAATTGGACAACAACAGAGACAGCGGTATAATGGTGCTAAATCAGCAGCAGTTCATTGCAAAGTTACTTAATCGCTTCGGCCAATTTGAGTCTAATCCCGTTCGAAACCCACTTGTGATCGGTCAAGATCTCTCTCCAAGTGATGAGCATGCAACTCTCGATAACAAGTCGAGATACAGGGAACTGATCGATGCACTCCTCTATGTGGACAACGCTACTCGTCCAGACATCTGTATGTCCCTTTCGATGCTTTCTCAGTACTTGGAAGAACCACGCAAGCCTCATTGGAATGCAGCGGTCCGCGTCTTGCGTTATCTGAAAGGAACAGCTACATTAGGAATTACGTTCACGAGGTATAATGCAAGCATTGACACTTACAGTGACGCAAACTGGGGTGGCGACAAGGCATCGCGCCGCTCTACATCAGGTGTTCTCGTGAAGATGACCGGCGGCCCGGTCATCTTCAGGAGCAAGCGTCAAGCGACGGTGGCACTGACCTCCGCTGAAGCTGAGTACGTCGCGCTGGCTGTCGCAACGCAGGAAGTGGTATGGCTACGTTATCTTCTACGCGAGATGGGTGTGGAAATTGAGGGCGCATCGGTGATCTACATGGACAACAAGTCAGCAATCAGTATGGCGACAAACCACGGTTACACACCAAGGGCCAAGTACATTGATCTGCGCGCACACTTCGTCCGGGACTACGTGGAGAAGGGTACATTGAGTTGCAACACGTACCTTCTGAAGATCGGCTCGTGGAATTCCTCACGAAGGCGCTCCCGACGCCTCGCCTTGTTCAGCTGCGTGCTTCTTGTGGCATGTGCGGCCGTACGTGTTGAGGAGGAGTGTAATAAGAGCGACCATCTGTTGTGCGGTAGTCCGTCCATACAAAACCTGTCAAGGATGATAATTGAATTACAGAAGGTTTTGGAGACTGAATGAATGGTTAAAAACGATTGCAGTGCTTGTTCGTCTAACCAAGCTAATCTTACTTTTTCATTTTTTGCGCTGCACGTTATAATGTTAAGTCGACCCCCCCCCCGACCATCTCTACACATCGATGTAACAATTCCCTTTTTATAGGGGAGTGATAGGTGTATCTCACCCCTTGTTACATGTACCTCACAGGTTAAACGGGTTTCGCATTGGCGAGAGCTCAATGAATCCCGCCAACGCGATTAAAAGTCCGGGGAATGTCATGATCAGCTGCGCGTCTGGATTCTTCGAGAAAGAAACAGAAGCACAGCGGATCATTAAGTTTTCGCAAGCCTGGAGCTAGCACGAGCGAATGGTTGAGAGCGCCAGACGGAGAGCTAACCCCTTGCGCAAGAGTTCCAGAATGCTCTAGAACTCCAAGAGAAAACATATTAAGTTGCATATATACATATACATGCAAAGACATGCAAAGAAAACCAGTAGCGTAAGAAAGATACCTGTAGGGGCCAGCGGCAAGTAGGCTCCCTTGGAGCGCCGCTGGCCAGAACCATTTCAGTCTTAATTTTTTTCACTTCTCAATTTTCATCGAATACAACAAGTACATTTTTGTCACATTCCTTACAGTATGCCTGGTCTAACTATGGATGAGGCTTACTATTGTGGTCTGATAAAGTGTGTCGACCGTTTTTGATCATTATATTCATTGGACGGTCGAAATCATAATCGGTTGCGTGTATGGAGCATACCATTCATTCCTTTCTTCGCCGCAATAATAAGCGTCAAGACAGGTTCACAAGGCCCAAGTAAAACAAGAAGCAGCGAAGGTACTTCCAGTAACTAAAACCGAGATTTCCCCCGACGGAAAGCTATTAATGGGTTATGACCGTTCTTCCACGTTCATCAAGCTTTCCCTGGGACCAAACCAGCCCCTCAATGATGTTCCAGGGATCTTCGCCCTTGTCGGCTTCTATATTGTGGGACCTGTCCACTCCTGGATCCGAAGCTGATCAAGGGGTCAAGCCAGTCCACCCAAATCTTCTCCTCGTTTTCTGGAGTTGTCAATCCCCAATTTGGCGGATGTGATGATTTGGTTCGTGAGGATTCGTGTCAAGCAGGCTGGTTTGTCCGAAGCTAATCCTCTTTACTGAGTCTGATGGCTAAAATTCGATCGCGCTCGTCTTCCACTAGAGACGCCTTTACAAGGGAATCAACAAAGCTACACATCCGGTGAGAAGGCGATTGATCTTTCTGATTGTAGGATGATCAGGGTGGGCGGGGCCTTGCATCATTTCACTCAAAGACAGGCAGGCATCAATTGTCCACACTTAAAATGGCACACGACGACCTCGAGCCTTAGGCACCTAAATGTACCATCGTATTTCTCCAGCGTACAAACATTGATAGCACCATTTTGCCATTAAGTACGGCTTCATCTCTTCAAGCATATAGTTTTAGTAAAGAAAGCTCTTTAGTAGAAGTATCTAGGTACCTACTTTGTATTTCATCCCTTTCATCCACATATCTTT
Source organism: Peronosclerospora sorghi (assembly GCA_026184515.1). NCBI lineage: Eukaryota > Oomycota > Peronosporomycetes > Peronosporales > Peronosporaceae > Peronosclerospora > Peronosclerospora sorghi. The sequence goes on along the minus strand of CM047589.1, from coordinate 2,874,699 downwards.
ATCTGCACGTAGTGCTGGAAATTGGACTTGGTTTTTATAGTCCAGTACCTTGTGTGTTTGTCTACTTCGTCCACTTGTGGTTCATTGTTACACGTCCTTTGTCACACCTGGAGTGTTCTCGTCACCTTCTGTGGTGGTTATTTCGTGTAGGAGTCGTGCATCTAATTATCACTCCTCTTTTATGCCCGTGGTCCTTTGGGATCCAGATTAGATATCAGTATCTATCCAAGCCGGATTATAAGATGCGCCCAAGGACGTTATTCCGTCAGCTTCCGCTTATTCTCCAAGGATTTTACTACAGTTTGGATTTCCAGATCAGAAGTATAGGTCTCGCAAATTGGTACCTTCTGAATACGTCGGTGCATGCTGTACACTAGTGAGGTGAATTTATCTTTTTGGGGCAATGAGATTCAATATGCTGCATATATATTGAACCGCAGCCCATGAAATTCGAATTCTCGTAGACAAACGCCTTTGAATTTTCTCACGTCTAAAAAGATTAATTTTGGAGATATCGTTGCTTTTGGTTCCCCGTGTACAGTGTACCGGAACCCTGACAAAAATTCTCTTGCACATCGCGCTCAAGTTGCCGTGATCATCGGGAAGTGAAAAATATCAGTGATTTCAAGGTCTATTTACTAAAATCGTCAAGTTTACTCATGGTGGAACGAGTCACCGACTCTGGTGGATGTGATAAATAGAATGTTAAATGCATTTTAAACTTTTATCACCTCTGTACAGGCGATGAAACTTTTCACGAGTCGGAAAAAATCCAAAGCGATCCTGGAATGAGCACTATTGTATCTGTATGCCATTACAGAAGCTGTTGGCGGCAGTGAACCACTTAATTTTGGATAACGTGGTTCATTAAGCTTCACCGGATTTAAAAACGATTTTAATGGAAAAATTTGACCATACGAGGTCAAATTTTTTACGACATGCCGAGGAGCTATGCCAATTTTCTCAGGCAATGGAGGGAAAAATGCGGAGCACAAAGTCGTTTAGTGCTGATGCCGTTAATTTCAGCGACAAAAGGAAAAATTGGTGAAATACCCGGTTGCGGAAAATTTGGACACATTCGTCCAAAATGTTTGAATAAAGGTGACAAAAAGTTTGATTTCGCGCTAACCATTAGCGATAACCTTGCCAAAAGTGGATGAATCACTTAGATTTTTGACAGTGGTACCTTGTCAAGGACAGATCGTGAGGTGATAGACGGTGTAGTCGGTGCGTAAACGCACGGTGCGGCTAGCGCACAGAGGAAGACTTTACTTAAGCGGCGATACGCCGATACTTAGCCGATACGCCCTAATGAAAGGGATTAGCGTGAGAGTACTCTCTCTCTCGGGGCCAAAATTCTCCCTTTTTCCTGTTAGCGTACGCTAACTCTTTAGCCTTAGGCTTCCCTTAGTAGGGAATAGCTAGGGGAGGTACTCCCCCGCTACGACACTCACAGCACGCCCGACCGTTCCCGGTCGGACGCCTAGCTGGATCTAGTGTAATTGGAAACTGATTTATTTAATATATAAATAGCCTAAATTAATAAACTAATTTAAACCCTATGTAATAATAAGTAGAACTTATTTAATTCGTACCTAGCCGAAAATGTAATGTATTTCTCCTGTGTACCAACACGTGACAGGCTGCCACGCCTTCACCAAGGGCTCTCGCCCTGATTGGCTAAAACAGCCAATAGGTCCGAACCTTTCGGACCGGTCAATACTTTACCTTAACCGTTGTGTATTTACATACACTAACGTAACTAAATGTAACCCCGTTACATCCTCTCCCATCAAGACCATTGCCACGCAATAGTCGATTTTAAGTGGAGACCCCAACTGCCAGAACTCTGGCGTTGATGAGCACCTCTATAGGTGGAGATCATTCTCCCCGAGAAGGGGATGTCATCTACTCGTACTCCGATATCTCGGAGAAGGGGGTCCTTGGGGATAGCTCCCCTAAGGATGACCGCTCTGACGACGCCGAACGGCGACGTCAGCAGCCTAATTCTTCACCAACACTTGAGGAAAATGCGCTATCTCGCGCGCCACCATTGCCAACTTCGGAGGACAAATCCGGGTCGCCGAAGGCGACCATCACGTCCAGTAATTTGGACGAAGCTTAGAACCTTGGTCGTGCCAAACCGGCACTATGGGCTGCATCACACGCCCCCAAACGCACTTCACGGGCGGAATATCGTTTTGGGGGTCCTCGTGATTCCCAAAAGTGGGCTAAGAATGCGGTAAATAGGGGTTAAGGCTTCTATACCCTTGGCCCTGCGGCTGAACAGCTGCGTCAAATCGAATGCAGGAATCAACTCCGGGAAAAACCGCTCACGCAGAAGCAGTTCACTGCCGCCTTATACCGAAAGCGCATCGGGAAACAGGCGAAGGGTGTCTTTGTTGAGAACCTCCGCGAGGTTGCCTTCGTTTTCTTCCAAGGAGAGGATGCCGAAGAGGCAGAGCGTAAGTTCCGCGTTTGGGTGGAAGGGTATTTACAGAGCTGTACAACAGCTATGCCGAACGTGACGTTCGGCTGGAGAGGGCATTGCGCTTGGCGTTTGCCAAAGCCAAAGCGATGGAGCAATTACCTGCCCCTTATCACTCGCGCTATGCTAGCGCCTGTTACCTCAATGTGGTGCCGGAGCGCAGTGCAAGCTCCGCATCTGCCTCCGGCGAACTCCCAACTACTGGGATTTAAGGGGCTTCTTCCTCCCCTTTGGTCGTCGAATCGCAGCGAGATTCTCCCTCTAGAACGCTTCAACGACGTCTCGGCAATCCTGCCGCAGGGGAGTCTTGGACTTCCACGAACTCCGTGAATGTGGGTAACCCATCCACTTCACTATATACTGGGTCTCACCCCGGTGATGTCGTCATGCCATCAAACTCTCCACATGGTAATGTGGAAAACCCCTCCGAATCGAGAACTGGGGGAGGTGGTCGCGAAATTGCTACGTAAGTTTCATGAGCGCTGTTATCGACACATCCGTCGCATCTTGGAACTCCAGGATGGAATCCACGATGCCATGGGCGCGATTGACCGCGTCAAGAAGCTAATTGACTCTCTTGAGTCTTCCCTTGAGGGCCTTCGCCGTCTTGAGGGAAGATTCGAAGCTTCCGTTGCGGAGCTTCGTGGTCTTATTTTGACCCTGTCGGAGGTGTCACTCCGCCCTGCCGCGCCTTACGGCTATCCGCCTTCGCAACCTCCTCCAAGAGGGGGCCCGCCTCCGGATTCTGGTATGGCTTAAGCATACCAACATAGAAGATTGGATGCGTACGCATCGCCTTCTGAATATCCAAGGTATACGCCAAGCCCTTTCGGGATAGCACCTTGAAAGGCCCCACAAACATGGGGAGCAGTTTGTTCCGTAACACGTTAGAAACTGCATGTTTAGGAAGATTTTAGCGTTTAATAAAACACTTTCTCCTACTTTATACGCCTTTTTGTTAAGCCGACCCTTGCGGTCGGCCTGTTACTTTTGGTTGTCTTGGCTTTCCGCCGTGGCGTCGCAAACGTGTCGTAAGACACTAAGGCTCGTCGATAAAAACTTATCGATGTGCTTTCGAACAGATACAGGGCTGGCATCGGGGAATCCTTCCCCCTCAAGCCCCGGGCCACACAAACGTGGCGTAAATGGAACCCTCGGATTCACTAATCCGTTCACGTAAAACGGGGTAAACCCCGTAGATACATGAACCAAATTGTTAATAGCAAATTCGGCCATAGGAAGCATCTAACTCCACCTCTTTGGAGAATCCGGACATAAACTCCGGAGAATGTCCTCCACCTTGCGGTTAACGCGTTCCGTCTGACCGTCCGTCTGTGGATGATCCGCAGTGGACATGAGAAGTTTGGTGCTTAGCACCTAAAAAACGCTCCCCAGAATTGTCCCGTAAAACGGGGATCCCTATCCGACACAACGGAATCGGGTAGACCATGCTGTCGAAAGACACGCTCTAGGAACACTTTCGCTGTTCCTTGTCCATCTATGGACTCTGGCACCGCCGCCAGGTGAGCCATCTTGCTCAATCGGTCTATAAAGACAAATATGCCGGTGTTCCCGGCCTTATCCTTCGGAAAACCGAAGATAAAATCCATGCTAATGGATTTCCAACACTCCGTTGGAACCGATAAGCTCGCCAATGGCGCAGCTGAACTTGCAGAGGGTTTAACCCTCTTACACGTCTCACAGGTGCGTATATACGCACCGACCCACTTATACATGTTGGGCCACCAATACAAAGCGCTTAAAGCGCTGTAGGTCTTATCCCGACTCAAATGACCCCCGGTAGGGGCGTCATATGCCTCGAAGAGGACTCTGTACTTTAGTTCCTCATCATGAGGAACAACCACCCGCGGAGTGTCCTCCGCGCTCGTGCTATAATATAGCAAACCGTCACAGTAACTGTAACGGTGTAACCGAGCTTTAGCTCGACTTGAAAGGGTAGGCTGAGACGAGCAAAGTCCCTTGTCACCCAATGCGCGGATAAGCGCCGTACATTGTGGGTCTTTCTCATACGCCTGGCGTATGAGATCCACCACAGACGAGGTGATGAATGTCGCGTGAGAGAGCTCGTAATCGGGACGACGCGACAACGCGTCTGCAAGAACATTCTGCTTTCCTGTTTTATAATTACCTCAAAATTATACTCCACAAAGAAGGAGAGCCAACGGGCCATCCTCTGGGAGAGATGAGGCGACTTCGTCGCTGTCCGTAATGACGCTTGGTCAGTATAAACCACGAAGGGCTTTGAGCCGAGAAGGTGAACCCTAAATTTGACAAGGGCATACTTCATAGCAAGTGGCTGATTATCATGAACGGGATAATTCCGTTCCGCAGCTTTAGGCTGCATCGACTCAAACGCAATTACGCGTTCTCTTCCTGCATCGTCTGATTGTAACAAAGCATATCCGATTGCGAAATCGGAGGCGTCGCAGACGACGCTAAATGGTTTCCCAGAATCTGGGAGAGAAAGAACGGGGGCTTTCAAGCTCCCCTTAAGTGTTTCGAAAGCGGTTTGTTGTTTGGTTTCCCAACAACAATCTACGTCCTTCTTAAGAAGGTCTGTCAATGGCTTCCCCGTCTCAGCTTAATTCTCGCTGTACTTGTGGAGATAGTTGGCTAATCCTAGCCACTTCCGTAAATCTCTAAGATTTACAGGCGAAGGCCACTACACAATGGCTTTCACCTTCGCGGGATCCGCCCACACTCCATCCTTACCGATGAAGCATCCGAGGAAAGGGATATCCTCGGCACCAAAAATACATTTGGATGCGTTTGCATATAACTTATGCTCATACATTCGCGCAACGCTCGAAGATGTATAAGGTGCGTCTGATCAACAGACGAGTCGCCTTCCGCGCGACTATGAACGAATATATCGTCGAAGTACGTCTGAGCGTACTTTCTATGAGGGCGGAAGAGTTGAGTCACCAAGCGATTGAAAGTCGCTGGTGCATTTGAAAGCCCTTGTGGCATAACAAGCCACTCCCACAGCATGCCACTAGGCGTGCTAACCTCCGTCAGCGGATATCGGACGCTCGCATGAGCACCTGATAATACCCGTCCACCAGATCTAAGGCACTGTACACAGTACAGCCCGCCATATTGTTCTGGAGGACATCCTTCCGAGGAATCGGAGTCTGCATGGGTACAGTAGCTGCGTTCAGCTTGTTATACGCATGCACAATGCGCCACTTTCCGTTCGGTTTACAAACAAAAAAAGGGGGAGATGAGTGGGGAGACTTACTCTCCCGTACCATCCCTGCCTCTTTTTTCCCCTTGAAGAATGCGTCGATGACGTCGCATTGCTCCTTGGGGAGAGGCCACTGCTTAGTGACGCAGTATTTGGTTCCAGGAACCAAGTGAATTTCATGTCGGACTCCCCGCTCCGGTGGTAGCCCCATCGGTGGGTTGTCACTAATGACATCTCCGAATTCCTTAAGTAATGAATGGTAAGGGTCCTCAGGATCCGCGAGGATCTTGAGACCACTTCGGGCATTCAATGCCTGTTTGGTTTGCACCACAACTGACTCGTCCACCGTGGATGAGGAGTTTAACTCCTCTTCCGGACGGAACACGACGATCTCGTCGAGTTCACCTGATTTCACAGCAGTCTCAAACTCGTTGAAGGACATCTCCTCCAACGACAACAGTTCGTCTACCCCAGGCAACCGTTCCAGGCTTACGCCTTCCGTGACAACACCTGTCACGCTATTCAGCATCCGATAGGACTGCTGACTACAGGCCTCGGAACTCTTCGCGGGACCCAGATGGGGGGAGTCAATTGCCCCATCTATTGGAAGCGCATCGCGCCTATCCACAGAGGTATTTACCTCTACCACCGGTAGCTCGCCGGTCTCACCTACAACGGCGTGGTCGGAATCAATTCCGACGTGCGAAAGAGACGAACTACCGGTATCTTCGCTTGGAAGCGCCTCGTGCTTAACCACAGGGGTCTCTACCCCTACCACTGGAGTTGCACCAGTCTCGCCTAACACGGCGTGGTCGGGAACCCAGACCTGCAGAATAGACAAACCTTGTGTCTCTTTTCTAGGAAGAGCCTCGCGCTAATCCTCAGAGGAATCCACCTCTACCACTGGCGACTCACCAGTCTCGCCTATAACGGCGTGGGGATTAACCGCCGAATCCCCCTCGTCAAGGAACACTTCCTTGACCTGATTGGGAATGATCATCTCATACATCCCAATCTCTGGCATCTCACGCCAGTATCACTTTTGCGATCGAGAAAATGTGGGTTCATGACTCGTCAATGCTTCACCCGATCGCGGGTGCGTTGAGCCAATGGACTTAGACTTCCAGTCTATCCATGGCTCGTGGCGTTCCATCCACTTCATGCCCAGAATGAGGTCATACCTCGAGTCCAAATCCAGGACTAGGCAACGTTCTAAGCTGTCGAAGTCTGAAAACTTCAGCTTAAGGTCAATCGAGACCTTGGGTACAGAAACATGTACGCCCGTCGCTAGACGGACCGTGACAACGTCACGAGAACGCGACTCTAGAGCCTCGGTATACAGCCGACTCTTCTCTACAGAAGCCCGTCAGACATAATTTTCAGACGCTCCAGAGTCTATCAAGACTCTCCAAGGCTTATCAAAGCCTTTCACGTCCGCAAGGACGACCAGCAAACCTGGCTGGTACACCAACTCGGTACTAGAAAGCACCGTTTCCCTCGGGGCTTCGTGCTGTCGTCCCCTACCTTGGGGATTAACAGCACTGAGGGATCTCCCAGTAGGGTGCTCCGCACCTACTGGGCGCCGTCGTTTCCCGACGGCTTGGACGAGGGCCTTTTACCCGCCCTCGGTACCTTATAGCGAGTGTCTCGCTGGGGGTTCGCGGACATCTGTTTCGCAGATGATCCGCACTTCCACACAGGAAGCATCTTAGCGGCCCACGCCGCTGCAAAATTGCAAGAAGCTCCTCTTCGAAGCTCTGCGAGAAGGAGTCAGAGTGACTCTTAGCGGAAGGTTTCCCCTCCTCTTCGACCTGACTAAGGTCCATGGGTTCAGGACCCACCTTTTTGAGGAACGAAAGTGTCTTTCGGCGTTAAACGCCATCTTAAACGCCTCCTCCAGGGATTGGGGTCGGCATCCAAAGAGCTCCGAGCGTGCTGGCCCTTCTTTCAGGCCTCCCATGAACACGGGAATGGACACATCGTCTGAATACGCTTTCGCGTACATCCCTGCCAACAGGGTCTTCAGTTCTTGTACGTATGCCTACAAGTCCCTAGTGCCCTGACGGCACCTCAAAAACGCAAGCTGATTCTGGAAAACCAGATCAGGCGTAGAGTACATGTCCATAAGCTTTCGCTTAAGGACTTTCCAGTTCGGGAACACGTCCGTGACCGAATCTGGACACGTAAACGCCCATGTACGGGCTATGACCGTACATGGGTTAATGCAAGTCCCACTTGCAAGTGATCCTCGATCACATTCGCTGTGGCGAAGGCCGTTTCGACCTCGCGAAGCCACACATAAAGGTTATCACCTTTCTCACTAGTGAATTCCGCCACCTTAAAGGATAACGGAGGGCGCACCCCCGTAGACGCGGAGTAACTTCCGCGCAAACTCGCCTCATGGGCGATGAGGGCATTCACCCTCTCACTCACGGTATTAAGACCCTGCTCCACTAAGAGGATCATGCCATCCTGACCCAATATGGGTACCAGCCTCTTAAAGGCTTCTTGTTGAACGGGGGTTAGCTGACCCCACTCGTCCTGGTCCATGCTTTGCAGAGGATGCCGTCTACCAACACAGGTGTTGGATTGACTACAAGTGCTACCAGATGTAGCCGGTGCGTATACGCACGGTGCGGCTAGCGCACAGAGGAAGGCTTTCCTTAAGCGACGATACGCCGCTACTTAGCCGATAAGCCCTAATGAAAGGGCTTAGCGTGAGATTACTCTCTCGCTCGGGGCCAAGATTCTCCCTGTTTCCTGTTGGCGTACGCTAACTCTTTAGCCTTAGGATTTCCTTAGTAGGGAGTAGCTAGGGGAGGTACTCCCCCGCTACGACACTCACAGCACGCCCGACCGTTCCCGGTCGGACGCCTAGCTGGATCTAGTGTAATTGGAAACTGATTTATTTAATATATAATTAGCCTAAATTAATAAACTAATGTAAACCCTATGTAATAATAAGTAGAACTTATTTAATTCGTACCTAGCCGAAAATGTAATGTATTTCTCCTGTGTACCAATACGTGGCAGGCTGCCACGCCTTCACCAAGGGCTCCCGCCCTGATTGGCTAAAACAGCCAATAGGTCCGAACCTTTCGGACCGGCCAATACTTGACCTTAACCGTTGTGTATTAACATACACCAACTTAACTAAATGTAACCCCGTTACAGACGGCACCTGTTACCAGGCAGATGGCAAGAAATTACAAGTTTCTCTAAAAGGTTGGATTATGATCCAAGTGGTAGCAAGTAAAAAGATGAACACACTTTGTGTTGAAAACGCTAATTACGTGGAGAATTTTTCTAAGAACATATTATCTTACGGTTTTTTGGAAGAAGAAGGGTGCGAAATGGCGTATGTAAACGGCAACCGAATTATGTTACACACGTTCACCCGATGTCCAATTTTTTGACATCCAAAATACTAACAAGGTTCTAACAGTCGCCGTTACGGTGATTGTTGATGATGCGCCCAAGATTCCGACTGTTATGGCTATCATATAAGAAAATAACACGGATTAGTTCGAGAATTGGATGTCCAAAAGGGTTTATTGATGCATTTTCATGTTAGACTCGGACATCTCAACTATGATGCTATCGAACACTGGGAAAAAGGTGCATCTAGCGGAATTTAACTAACAAATCACAAATGGATGATTTGTTTGATCTGTGCCAAGGGTAAGTAAATGAAAAATCCGCGATCTTTCAAAGATACTGGAAACAATGCCCCATTAGATAGTATTGGTGGTGTAATTTTTTCCGACCTCAAGGGACCCATTACGCCAAAAGATCGACTTGACAATAGATATATGATCAACAAAGTTGATCAAAAACTATGTTTGAGTGTTCTTGGCTAAAACCAAAGATGTTTCAGCCAAAAAATCGAACATTTTTTGGCGTTCTTTGGGTCGCAGTTTAACTGCAAAGTTCATATTCTTCGTATCGATGGCGGGTGCGAGTATAAAAATCGCGATGGATTTGTCAACGGACTCGTGTTTAGCTACAAATGAGTGAATCCAACAACCAGTACAGCAATGGAAATGCAGAACGCATGCAACACACAGTAATGAACATGGCAAAGTGCATGCTATTTTCGATTGGCTTGCATTTATCGTTTTGGGGCGATGCGGTTGAATATGCTGTGTATATATTGAATCGCAGCTCCAGCAATGGAATTTTGAAATGTCAATCTCCTTTGGAATTTCTCACTAAGAAAACTCCTAACCTTGAGATATCTTTGCTTTTGGTTCACCTGGTACGGTGTACTAAAATCCTGGAAAGAATTCACTCGCTCATCGAGATCAAGTTGCATCAATAATTGGAAAAAGCGAAGAAGTTAAAGGTTTCAAGGTTTATCTCAAGTTGGAGCGTAACGTTCTCATCACGCAACACTTGCGCAACATCGACATGTTAAACGACACGAAAAATCAACAAGTGCAACAAGGACTGCAGGAGGATCGCCAATCAGGGGGAAAACTTCGGATTCAGTAGACCAAGAAGAAATCCAAGAGCAATACCAAGAGACAACGCGAGCGTCATGTAAAACAAAGCCAATCCAAGAAAAAAGAGGAAGATTAAGCTACTATATTGATGAAGGTACGGCTGAAAATCCAAGTGCAGTTGAAGATATCGGATCCGTCAATTTCATAACGGAAAGGGACCCAAAACTTTTTGCTCAAGCAATGAAAGGTTGCAACAAAGACCCCATACAAAGTGAGTGTTCAAGACTAAGCTCGATGAAAATGGAGATATTGAGCGATACAAGGCGAGACTCGTTGCATGTGTCAACGAGCAAAGATTTGGCGTGGACTATAATCTAACTTTCGCTGCAGTAATTGACGTGGTACCGTGAAGGTTGTGTTAGCTCTAGCGGTCAAGTGGAGTATTCCTGCACGGCACGGTATTATTCCGAATGCCTCTGTTAAGGCTTCGGAAAATGAACACGATATTTTCTGTTTATTGCACAAGGATTTAAAAAACACTAAGGACATTCAAGAAGTTTAAGATCAAAAGGTACTCAAGCTGAACAAGACCCTTACGAGCAAAAGCATGCAGGACGGCTTTGGAATCGGCTTATTCATGGAAAATTATTGGATTTGATTTTTTTCAATGCATTACGGACATGCGTTTATACATCAAGCGGGTTGATGGTCAAGTGGTCATCTTGGTGATTTATGTCGATGATTTACTAGTGACTGGAACTTAGGAGGAGCTCGTGGACAAGTTTTTTTAAGACAACATATTTATTTGACTAGCTTTTCGCATTTTTACGATTTGAAGTGTTTGGAGATAAAAAAAATTGGGTAAAGTATCCTGTTTTTCTGGGGATGTGAGTTACTTTCCAAGACAACATGGTTACAAAAATCGACCAAGAAGTGGCGATCAATGGCATCATTCAGGACTTTGGTTTACAAGATTCGAATACAATCCGCACTCCAATCGGGCAAGATTTCGAGGATTTATCGCTTCAACCGAGCGAAGACTTAAAAAGTATGGATTAGTGACAATGTCAATCCTTGGTCGGAAGTCTACTTTGGATTGCGAGATGCACAAGACCGGACAATGCTTACGCTGTCCACAAGGCTACTCGACAGACCCATGTCCTTACAATGGCTGACTGGCATCTAGCCAAAAATATACTTTGATATCTCAAGGGCACCAAGTCATTGCAACGTTGCATGAAACAAGGATACCATATGCAATTTATTCAATTGCACACCGAAGCATGTCAGTAATGAAGCACTTCACAACTGCACGTTTATCTACTGGTATCGAATGAATTTGCTAGGGTACGAGAATATGCTCCGTAGTCTGAGCCGAGAGTATCCATGTGTCTCGATTCCGTATTTGGATCATCTGCGCGACAAGCTACGGGGAAATATTCCAATCTACAGACTTGTACACCTTATCTCTTGGATTCGGGTCGTACTCGTTCGGCTCAACAAAAAGCTTCTACATTTCTGGAACATCCATTCCATTTCTCTTCTTCAACGCTCAAGTCAATTCTGTGGCAACAATACAGCTTGTGCTCAATAAATGTGTCAATCACAAACGAAAAATGCTCCAATGGCAACTACCGCCAACCTCAATGAAGCTTCTTTTGCTTCAGTATACCAACAAGTGAGTGTTCGCATATTACGACTTCGCCACTGTGGGAGCGAGGTGTCCATAGTGAGGTACTTTGTATGGATACTTTTTGCTACGTTTCTGGTTGTGTTTTTGCAACTAACGAAAGAATATTTTTGGCTTGATAGACACGATCCAAAAACCGCTTGGTGGTATTATGGCGAATCTTCAGCTATTTGCATCATGCTCTTATTGACTTGTTCCAAACGATTTATCTCAAGTGCCAATTCGGGTCGGATAATATCGACCAGCGCTGGTCGGTACCTGCAACCGCAGACACAATGGAGGAATGAATGTAATCGTCATTAGACAATATCACACAATGCGAGTTTTGGCGTTTGATATGTAAACACTCTGCTGTACCCATTTTTTAGAGACGCAGCTCTAGTATTTTGGTGTTGTCCACAAAAAAGAAACGACCTAAAACCGCACATACTTCAAGCCCGTTCTCGAATCAACCAATCAACTTGCCCCGTTGGTCTTGACCACCCAATAGGCCTCCTCGTCTCGAAGCCTTCACGCGTGCGTCCAAGCGTCAGCACGTCTCGGGGCGCGCCCAACGAGGACTCGTTGCTGGTCGTTACAAGTCCTTTGGAGATAATGTCTCCTCCAAACGTCGTACGCGCCGTGCGTGGAAAATGAATCACTAATGGAAGCATTTGTACGCAGAGGCGGTGGGTGCAAACGTGGGGCTTCATGTCACGATCCACACGCTGCCGTGTGTCGATAAATGTTGTGGACTCGACAATTATCTGCTGCGTGTCAAGGACCAGCGGGAGCTGGGGGTAAAAGGACTCAAGACACGGGACCGCATCCTATCTGCTACGCAGTTAGCATACCTATCTATCGTCTGTGTCCCGACCAAAGTGTCGCTCAATGTCTATAAAACTGTCCGCATAGCCCTCATCCACGCTAAAGTCACTCATGGCATCACTCAATCGACTGGTAAAGCTCTTGTCGCCATAGCTCGAGGGCTTTTGACTCGAGCGAGTGAGTGTCAATCCCTACGCGTTTGGTCGTACATACATCCGCGCTCGCTCAATCAAGTTCGCTCCGTACCGAGTCATCAAGCACGGAATAGTCACCACTGCGTCGACTCACGCCCACGCCACGCTCCTTCATGGATGACTGTCGCTTGGCATGACATAGGAAAGACAGCTGGACCGACGGTCGAAGACTCGTGGGGCCAATACGTCCAAGCAAGACGACGGAGCTTCGCACCGAAGAAGAATGTACGGACACAAAGTCCAATTTGGACGACGAGAGGGAGGATGGGACGACACCCTTCAAGGAATCGTACGTACCCGGTACGGTCACGCGATGCTGTCGACTCCAAGGCACGTTGTTCCAAGGTCCCACGCGTGAGGTTTTGAATCGTTTTCGTCCGTTTCCTCTGGCTCTTTTCATACCTGCTGCGTTTCGCTCGGTGGCAGAGATTTAGAAGGAAGAAAGTGGCGTCGAGAGGGTCTCCAATGATCCTGCCACGGACGGAGAGGACGTCGAAGCAGGTGGCACGAGAACTGTACGGACGTTTTGTGGCATGAAATCTGACTTGCACGGGGGAAAAACATTGTCCAAAGCGCTAGAGAGAAAATCGTCCACTCCATGCCTCGAATATCGACACGAAGCAAGCAGAACGACAGGGAGACACGTTATCAATGGATTGGATGGATTGGATTAAGACTCGAGACGCGCGCCGGTTACTGAGTTAAAGGTGTAGTTAGTACGGCCAAAAGGACGATTATAGCTAAGGTGACAAGGATCATTTGATTACGATCGAGGGTCAAATCAGGCTTACGATTCGACTTTAATAAATCCTGTGCCCTTTGAACGACAGCAGTCTCTGTTTCCTCGGTGCCACGTTTCATGAAACGTCGCACCGCGCGGCGCAACGTGCGATCCTTTATCATTTGCTTTTTAACTCCTTCCTTACTTCTTTCGTCAAAGGCGTCGAAGCAAGTTGTGCCAGTGGTTTGTCCGTCAAGGTCCACGTCACCAACCGCTTCACGTTTTCCGTAAAAGCTGACAATGAAGCGATGCCTTCCTGTGTTGGACTTGGGAGATCTCGAGCCGACCGTAGCGGTTTATTATTTCATCCCCGACGCTGGCCTTGTCATCAATTTCTTGATTGCATCCGTCACCGATCGTTCTTCATGTGCACTGTTGTCAATGGACATTGTCAAATTTGATACGTCCGTAGCACTGGACTTTAGAAAGCGGTGACGACTCGACGCACCAGCCGCTCGAGCAGCGCTTAGACGAGTGTCACGTGCGTAGCCCCAAGGGAAGGCACACGCAAGGAACGCGACGCCAAGTGTTAAAATCAACAGAAAAAGGTCGCGTGCACTTCGTATGATCAGGACTCACCTGCGTGCGAAGTTTCGACGCGGGAGGATCAGTAGAAGTGGTGTAACTGCGTGCGCGCGCAATGGCGGTAGAGATTCAGTGCGTGTGCTTGTGCTAAACAATATAAAACGGAAAGTAAAGATATATTATGTATGGTTACTGAAGTCACTATCCAGTCCTAATGCAACTTAATCTAGTAACTGCCGTTGTATGCAATAAATGTATGGCTCACCTTAACAGCCAATGGGCTTCCACTATACGGAAGAGCGCAAACTCCAAAATGGGTACACACTCTTCCAACACTCCTCCTGGAAGACCGGAGGCTGCACCATCGTCACTGTAGTCCTAGTGTTAAATTGGCCCGAAATTTGGCCGCGCCGTGCGTCGCGCGTATTCGGGCAGTTACGACTTTCAGTGAAGAGTTTTGGGTACATACTCTATTTGTGGGGTTTTACTCAAACATGCATATACATTTTATTAGATTAGGTTTTTACTTAATTCTAATATACTTACCTCAGAATTTCTCCGGCTGTAGCATCGTCGACCAACAAGTACGCCAACTGACTTTAGTACGTTAGTGCCGGCAAGGCACATACAGGAACCAGCGGTCAGCAGGAACGTGGAGGCGGTTATCTTTTAGTACGATTGATACATGACTTTAATTGCTTTCGATTATATTACGTTTGGAACATTTCGCGTGGATTTAAGTGGCTACTTATTACGTGGAGTTAGTACAAGGTTCGTCACGCATAGTTTCGCACGCATTGGAATCGCACTAGCAAGTGGAAGCAAGTGCAGGCAGTACAACGCAGTAAAAATGAGTGATAATGACGTTATAGAGCGCAAAATTCAACACCTAGCGCTGCACGCAACACTTGAATCCTCGGCGCATTGAGGTCCTTGGTCAGTAGATCGGCCAGCATATCCACACTTGGCACGTGACTAGCTGAAATAATGCCCTTCCTCGTAAAGTCTTTCAAGAATTTGAGCTTGATGTCGACGTGCTTCGTGCTAGCAGCGCTCGACTCATCTTCCAATTGTTTAATGGCCGCTTGGTTGTCCATCTTGAACACTAACGGCTCTTCGAATGCATGCCAATTTCCACAAGTAGTTCCCGCAAGCCAAGCGCCTCCTTGCTAGCTACAGCAGCTGCAACAAATTCCGCTTCGGCGGTCGATAATGCCAGCGCTGTCTGCTTCTTGCAGGCCCAGCTCACAAGCATACCATTTACAAAAAGCACCATCGCCGAAACACTCTTTCGATCTGCCTTGTCGGCCGCAAAATCTGCATCACTGTATACCATTATGCGCAGCGGCATCGGCAGATTTTCGTCGTGCTTCAAAACCAGTTTCAGGTCACTCGTTCCTTTAAGATACTTGAGGATCCTTTTAGCAAACTTGTAATCGCCTACGGTGGGTGCATGGGTCTTTCTGGTGGCGCGGTGCGCAGCGAACGAAATGTCAGGACGTGTGCACCTCGCGACCCACAACAGGCTGCCCACCAGCGATTGGAAGTGCTTGATACTGGGCATGTTGCCCCGTGGTTGCAACGGCAATTGCTCTTGAAACTCTTTTCTTTCATCGAGTACCAGCACCGGAGTGCGTGCTGGGTTTATCTTTTCCAGTTTGTGTGAAACCAGGATTTCCTTAATCGTCGCCTCTTGATCCAAAGTATATCCATTTCTCGGATCCCCTGCGACTCGTATACCGAGAAACTTGGTAACACAACCCAAATCCTTTAACTCGAGCACTTGCATGTCGTCGAAAAATTCATCAACTATTTGATCGCTGGTACCGGTGACCAGGAGATCGTCAACGTACGCTCCGACTACAGCTGTTTCATTTCCCACGTGCTTTACAAAAAATGAATGTGTCCGTGGCACACTGCACAAAATCAAACTTCATCAATGTCTCGCACAGACACTGATGCCACAGGCGTCCAGACTGCTTCAAACCATATAGGTTTCGCTTTAGCTTGAGCGCAAGCTCCTTTGGTGATTGTACACCATAATCACGCAATTTTTCGTCTGTACTTTCCGTACCTTGCGGCACTTGCAGGTATATTTCCACATTGTTTTCGGATTTTGCTTTGGGGTAGGCACTTGGCACATCGCTGTGACGTGCCGCTAACCCCCATACTTGAGACAGCACCAGGAGCAACTTTACGTTGTTCAACTCCATAACGGTTGAAAACGTGAATAAGTAATCATCTCCAAATACTTGCTTGTCGCCTCTGGCAACTAACCTGGACTTGTACCTCTCAACCGAACCACCTGCACAGACTTTCGTCTTGTACACCCACTTGGTCGGAAGAGGTACCTTGCCGGCGGGACGGCGCACGATGTCCCATGTGCCTAGTTCTTGGAGCGACTTGATCTCCTCCATTTCGGCGCGTTTCCACATCGTCGAATGATGGCCACCATGCGCCTCCCTGTAATTCCTTGGATCCAGCTGCATCGGTAGTGCACTTCCATTCCCAGCATCCGTTTCACAGACTGCATAAACGCATAGTGCGGTTCCACCATTTTCATCATTTTTGTCAACCATTTCCGAAACGACGTCGCTTGCAACCGCCCTTCTAGACTTCGACGCTTCATAGTCGCGTCCCTTGGGTGTCTTCTTTTCTGCTTCCTGCGTGACTTCCTTGCACCCTGCCCAGTGGTTTCTGCGTGCTGGGGCGTCACTTCAGACTCCGGTATTCCATCATTTGAATGTCCTGAAATCTGTGTATTTGAATCGGTGACCCTGGCACGAGATTATGCTAACCCTTCAAGCTCTTGGCTGCATTCACCTTCTAATATCTTGGTGATCTTGTTGCTAGCCTCGGCACTCAGCGTTTCAATCGCTGTGACGTGCCTGGTCACCACGACCACCCTATCCTTAAGTAGTAGCACTTTATATACCTTGGTTTCGTCACTCTTTCCAAGGATAAGTGCGCGTTCGGCGTGCTTCGACAACGCCTTCTTCTTCGGGTCCCTCCGAACCATGCACGGGGATCCGAAAACCACAATGTCATTCACCGCCGGTCGCTTGCCGGTGAGTACTTCAAGAGGTGAAATTTGACCGGTTTTTGACCTTGTCGGAGTGCGGTTGAGTATATATGCTGCATACTCAGCCGCCTCCGACCAGTACGTCAATGGCACGCCTGATCCGAATATCATGCACCGGACCATGTTGAAAATGGTCCAGTTCATGCGCTCCGCTTTTCCATTCGACGCAGGGGTGCCGGCTTCCGTAATCTGACGACGGATACCAGTCTGTTTGCAGAACAGATCAACGTTCTGGTACTCGCCGCCACCGTCGGTACGCAGCACGTGCACCCTGCAGGAGAACTCTTTTTCGAACCATGCAATGAAATGTCCGAACATCCGTTCGGCCTTGGCCTCGTGCGCGCTGCAAAAACGCGTACATAGTTCGAAAAATGGTCGACAAAAACGACCAAGTATCGATTTCCACGCCTATCTCGGGGGGTGATAGGACCCTTAAGGTCGCTGCATATCACACCCCCGATGCGATCAATCGGTGCGTTTGCACCAGAATCCGCTTTTGGTTGCGCTTTCCTTGTGCCCTTGCCTTCAGCACAGGTCATGCAGTTCGGTCTACTCGTGTCCGTGAGTACGATGCCTGACCTGGGGTCTTTCGCCAGCCTTTCGACAGTATCGTAGGCCAGGTGACCCAGGCGCACGTGCAAGTGATGCAAGCTTCCATGGTGTGCGTCAGAATCGACACTTTCCAGCACACTGTTCATCACCATACTTTCAAAACCTTTCGAAATACCATCTGTTTTTTGCGCCTTCAACCTGGCTACAAAAACTGACCCTTGAGTCACCACACCGAACAACTTTTTCCCTTTTACCATAACTCTCAGCTTGTGGCCGTCGTCGACAATTTCGCAACCCTTTTCGCGTAATCGGCCAAGCTAGATCAGGTTTCTGGCTAGTTGCGGCGCATAGTATACTTCATTTAAAACAATAACCGTTTCACTATTGTTGCACGTTCGCAACGTAAGCCGCCCAACCTTAGTTGCCTGAAGTGTGCCACCATCCGGCAAGGTAAAATTGTCGTCGAGACTGCAATCCCTGGCATCTTCCAACAGACTAGCGTTCTACACTAAATGTCTAGTAGCCCCACTATCGATGATCCAGATGTCTTCATCTGCATTTCCAGTTCCACATGCATTCAAAATGACATCCACGGTCGAAAGCACGAAACGCTTTGACGACCCTTCGTTTGCGCCACGTCTTTGCTTTTGGTTGCGTTCACCCCCGTTCTTACGGCGCTTTTAGGGGAAATACCTTTGTATGTGCCCCTCGCCACCACAGCTGTAGCACACGCGCCGCCCCTGACCAGATGTTGCTGCATGCACGTGCAACTTAGGGGCGGTACTCGGCTTCATCGCATCATCCTCGAGCTCTTGAGCCCATGCGATCAACTCTTGAGCATGACTAAGATAATCCCCCCGTCTGGGGTCATATCTATCCATCAGCATTATCTTGAAGCGTGGTGCGGCATACTTCACAATATTTTCAACGATTAACTTTTCACTCGAACCGCTTTCGCGAGCCAGAGCTACCAAGTACAAGTAGTGCTCCGTCCAGCTGCGCTTTGGATCTTTCTCCATCGCGAACCTTGTGGCGGCTTGATGATGCGATATGGTCGTTCGAAAACCCAAATACATCTGTTCCATTACGTGGACTAACGTCGGTCGCACCCGCCACCGCCATGCAACATTTGTCCGATAATATTCGGCGGCGGTGCCCTCCAAATGCTCGCCAAACTTGTTTACCTTCAACCGTTCACTCCATTGAAAACCAGAACTCATCTCGGCGATCTCGAGGGCCTCCATGAACAGGTAGGCCCATTGCCGGTAGCCTGCACCCAAACCGGGATACAGCTCGCGTCCCGAAAATTTATCTATACACAACTTGGGTATTTTGTACCCGGTGTACTGCACCGGTACATTCGCCTGTGCGGCGGGCGATGCAGCACCGCCTGCACCTTGCGCCGCAGCGGGCGCCCTACGAGGTACTTCACGTGCACGGGGGCGTGGATTTGCGCCATCTTCAACCCCTTCGTCCTCGGCCAGGTCATCCATTGACATCTGCTGACCGAAGGGACGGTAGTTTCGGAGACTTTCACGAAACTCATCTTGTGGTAAACGTATAGCTGCCTCCCTCTTACGCTCGGGGGACCTCTTAGAAATGTGGGCCTTGTTCGCCCTGCATCATCGTCATCTGTATTCAGCGCAATCTCGCGCAAATCACGCACCATGTCCTGGAAATCGCCCACAGAGGGCACATCGTCTCCATCAAAATCATCCATCGTAAACTTAATAAAAAAAAACTCAATCACTTCCGTCAATAGCTTCCCCTTCGATGAGGGACTTTCCACAAGCTCCACGAAACGTAACAACACGAAAATATTCAAACAAGCACACTCCAATCACCAAGAAAACTCTACGATATTACTTGGCG
>CM047589.1:2822791-2840055 GCA_026184515.1 Peronosclerospora sorghi | reverse complement strand
TGAGATGCCAGAGATTGGGATGTCTGAAACGATCATTCCCAATGGCGTTAAGGAAGAGTTCCTTAACGAGGGGGATTCGGCGGTTAATCCCCCCGCCGATGTAGGCGAGACTGGTGAGTCGCCAGTGATAGAGGTGGAATCCTCTGAGGGTAAGCGCGAGGCGCTTAGAGAAGAGACCCGAAGTTCGTCTCTTCTACAGGTCGGAATTGATTCCGACCACGCCGTGTCCGGCGAACAAGTTGCGACTCCAGTGGTAGGGGTAGAGACCCCTTTGGTTAAGCGCGAGGCGATTCCCAGATAAGAAACCCGTAGTTCGTCTCTTTCGCACGTCGAAAAAAAATGATTCCGACCACGCCGTACAAGGTGATACCGGCGAGTCACCGGTGGTAGAGGTAATGACCTCTGTGGATAGGCGCAATGCGCTTCCAATAGATGGGGCAATTGACTCCCCCCATCAGGGTCCTGCGAAGAGTCCCGAGTCCAGTAGTCAGCAGTCCTATCGGATGATGAATAGCGTGAAAGGTGTTGTAAGGGAAGGCGTAAGCCTGGAACGGTTGCCTGTGGTAGGCGAACTGTTGTCGTTGGAGGAGATATCCTTCAACGAGTTTGAGACTGATGTACAAGCAGGTGAACTCTACGATATTGTCGTGTTGCGTCCGGAAGAGGAGTTAAACTCCTCATCGACGATGGACAAGTCAGTTGTGGTGCAAACCAAACAGGCATTGAATGCCCAAAGCGGCCTCAAGATCCTCGCGGATCCTGAGGACCCTTCTGATTCCTTACGTAAGGAATTCGGAGATGTCATTAGTGACAAGCCACCGATGGGGCTACCACCGGATCGGGGAGTCCGACATGAAATTCACTTGGTTCCTGGAACCAAATACTGCGTCACTAGGCAGAGGCCTCTACCCAAGGAACAATGCGACGTCATCACGCATTCTTCAAGGGGAAAGAAGAGGCAGGGATGGTACGGGAGAGCAAGTCTCCCCACTCATCCCCCACTTTTGTGTTCGTAAACCTAACGGAAAGTGGCACATTGTGCATGCGGAAAATAATCTGAATGCAGCTACTGTACCAATGCAAACTCCGATTACTCGGAAGGATGTCCTCCAGAATAATATGGCAGGCTGTACTGTTTACAGCGCCTTAGATCTGGTGGACGGGTATTATCAGGTGCTCATGCGAGCATCCGATATTCCGCTTACAGAGGTCAGCACGCCTAGAGGCATGCTGTGGGAGTGGGTTGTTATGCCACAGGATCTTTCAAATGCATCAGCGACTTTTAATCGCTTGGTGACTCTACTCTTCCGCCCTCATAGAAAGTACGCTCAGACGTACTTCGACGATATATTCGTTCGTAGTCGCGCGGAAGGCGACTCGTATGTTGTTGAGACACACCTAATACATCTTCGAGCGGTTCTGGAATGTATGCGGGATAAAAGGTTATATTCAAACCTATCCAAATGTATTTTTGGTGCCGAGGATATCCCTTTCCTCGGATGCTTCATCGGTAAGGATGGAGTGTGGGCGGATCCCGCGAAGGTGAAGCCATTGTGTAGTGGCCTTCTCCGGTAAATACTAGAGATTTACGGAAGTGGCTTGGATTGGCCAATTATCTCCACTAGTACAGCGAGAATTACGCTGAGATGGCGAAGCCATTGACAGACCTTCTTAAGAAGGACGTAGATTGTTGTTGGGAAACCAAACACCAAACCGCTTTCGAAGCGGTTAAGGGGAGCTTGTTGAAAGCCCCCGTTCTTTCTCTCCCATATTCTGGGAAACCATTTAGCGTCGTCTGCGACGCCTCCGATTTCGCAATCGGATATGCTTTGCCACAAGCAGACGATGCGGGACGAGAACGCGTAATTGCGTTTGAGTCGAGGCAGCTTAAAGCTGCGGAACGGAATTATCCCGTTCATGATAATAAACCACTTGCTATGAAGTATGCCCTTGTCAAATTTAGGGTTCACCTTCTCGTCTCAAAGCCGTTCGTGGTTTATACTGACCACGCGTCCTTACGGACAGCGACGAAGTCGCCTCATCTCTTGCAACGGATGGCCCGTTGGCTCTCCTTCTTTGCGGAGTATAATTTTGAGGTTAATTATAAACCAGGCAAGTAGAATGTTCTTGCAGACGCGTTGTCGCGTCGTCCCGATTACGAGCTCGCTCACGCGACATTCATCACCTCGTCTGTGGTGGATCTCATACGCCAGGCGTATGAGAAATACCCACAATGTACGGCGCTTATCAGCGCATTGGGTGACAAGGGACTTTGCTCGTCTGAGCCTACCCTGTCAAGTCGAGCTAAATCTCGGTTACACCGTTACAGTTACTGTGACGGTTTGCTATATTATAGCACGAGCGCGGAGGACACTCCGCAGGTGGTTGCTCCTCGTGATGAGGAACTAAAGTACAGAGTCCTCTTCGAGGCACATGACGCCCCTACCGGGGGTCATTTAGGTCGGGATAAGACCTACAGCGCTTTAAACGCTTTGTATTGGTGGGCCAACATGTATAAGTGGGTCGGTGCGTATATACGCACCTGTGAGACGTGTAAGAGGGTTAAACCCTATGCAAGTTCAGCTGCGCCTTTGGCGAGCTTATCGGTTCCAACGGAGTGTTGGAAATCCATTAGCATGGATTTTATCTTCGGTTTTACGAAGGATAAGGCCGGGAACACCGGCATATTGGTCTTTGTAGACCGATTGAGAAAGATGACTCACCTGGCGGTGGTGCCAGAGTCCATAGATGTACAAGGAACAGCGAAAGTGTTCCTAGACCGTGTCTTTCGACAGCATGGTCTACCTGATTCCCTTATATCGGATCGGGATCCCCGTTTTACGGGACAATTTTGGGGAGAATTGTTTAGGGTGCTGGGCACCAAACTTCTCATGTCCACTTCGGATCATCCGCAGACGGACGGACAAACGGAACGCGTTAATCGCGTTGTAGAGGCCATTCTCCGGATTTTATGTCCGGATTATCCAAAGAGGTGGAGTGAATGCTTCCTATGGCCGAATTTGCTATTAACAATTTGGTTCATGCATCTACGGGGTTTACCCCGTTTTACGTGAACGGATTAGTGAATCCGAGGGTTCCGTTGACGCCACGTGTGTGTGGCCAAGGGCTAGAGTGGGGAAGGATTCCACGATTCCAGCCCTGTATCTGTTCGAAAGCACATCGATAAGTTTTTATCGACGCGCCTTAGTGTCTTACGACACGTTTGCGACGCCACGGCGGAAAGCCAAGACAAGCAAAAGGAACAGGCCGACCGCAAGGGTCGGCGTAACAAAAAGGCGTATAAAGTAGGAGAAAGTGTTTTATTAAACGATGAAATCTTCCTACACATGCAGTTTCTGACGTGTTATGAACAAACTGCTCCCCATGTTTGTGGGGCCTTTCAAGGTGCTATCCCGAAAGGGCTTGGCGTATACCTTGGATATTCAGAAGGCGATGCGTACGCATCCAATCTTCTATGTTGGTATGATTAAGCCATACCATAATCCGGAGGAGGGCCCCCTCTTGGAGGAGGTTGCGAAGGCGGATAGCCGTAAGGCGCGGCAGGGCGGAGTGACACCTCCTGTAATGGGGTGCCATTACATAATTGATATTCAGGTTAGAATATCACAGTTTAATTTCAGACGCGTTGTCTGAAATTTAAATAAGAGATTATAAGCTATTATAATCTACCAAGGAAAAGTCGATTCGGTATAAATACCGAATCTTGCAGGTTAACTAATAGTACAGTTAGTTGAACACTTGATATTATTATATTAATTAGTTAGTTACTATACTATTAGCCTCTAAACCACCCATTAAATAAACACTCTTAATTTTGCGTTCTAGATAGCAAGTGAATATTTATATTAACTTTTAGTATAGGATTAGTTGTTATCAACTAATCCTAGCCCTCTGTATTGCGCGCTTCCTCGCAATTACAGTGTAATCCAGTAACAGGATCAGTCCTGTTACACCTGGTAGCACTTTGTGGTCCGTCTTAACGACCACAGTTCCGTTCTTCTAGTTAACTAGCGGAGCGAAGATTAAGAGCCGCTCGGCATCATGTCGCGAGACATGACGCCTGCCGAGCGAGAAAGAACGCTGGAAGTGGTGAATGAACACTTCCCTCACTTCTCGTCGCGTAGTAAAGACGCTACGGTGGAAATGGTTCGGTCTATGGGGACCGACATCATTACCCTTCCTCCAGAGTAAGTCCCCGGAGGAAGTGATACAGGTGGTGAATCGCTTTAAGCGATACCACCTAGAAAAGCCAGAACGGCCCGCGCCAGAGGCAGTGCGGACCGCAACTGCACCTTCAACGCATAGCGTTGAAGTGGTAAAGGCGCGAGTACCGCCCTTTACCGGCGAAGGGGGTGAGCCCCTTCGTAGATGGTTCGCAGAGGTGGAAGATGCCATCTCTGCGCAAAATATTGTTGATGAACGTCAACAGGCGTACTTCGCCACAACATGTCTAGGCGGCAGAGCCAGGGCATGGGCGATGAGTCGTAGAGCCAATGATGACTCTGCGTTCCTGACTTATAAGGAATTTAATGCTGAGCTAAAGCTCAACTTTGAAGCTCCAGAAATGGAGCTAAGTAGTCGGCAGGAGTTCATGGAACTCCGGCAAAGTAAGCTTGACCTTCAAGCTTACGCTCAGAAGACGAAATATTTGCTGTCAAATATTGTGTATGAGCCGGTGCCCCCTGCTATGCAGGTCGATGGCTTCATGAAGGGACTCAATGATGGTCCCGTCAAACAGAGTCTCTACCGGCACCCGCCAGATACTCTGAGGGATGCCATTGATATGAGCATCCGTGAGGAGTTCAGCATGCGATCAGCGTCATCGCATGCTGGGTACAGGCCGAAGGGATCAACAGCCCTTCGCTTTTGACATGACGCAACAGCATGTCAACAATCAGCAGTCAGGCAGACGAAGCTCACACTTCGTCTCAAGAAACAGCCACCCGCGCCAGAGCATGGGCGGTGGAGGTCCAGAGCCGATGGACCTATCGGTTGCGGTTGCTTCGAGTTCGAAGCAACCGAAATTTAAGAAGAACATTCGCTGCAATCGATGTGAGAAAGTGGGGCATTTTGCCCATGAGTGTATGGCACCGCGTCCGGTGCCACGCAGTCAGCGGACGGAACCGTCCGCTGCACGGCGACACCAACAGGGACATCACCCTGTTGGTGCAAAAAACGTAAATCACCAGTAGGGGCGGGGCGCCCTACTGGGAATGTTATCGCACATGCCGACATAGGGCATGTGAGGGTAATAGCCCCAGACGGGACTATGTCCTGTCAAAAAGGTGCAGGGTGATGGTAAGCCTCTTATCACTCTGGAGGTTAAGCCGCACGGGAGCGATGTCCCCATGCGAGCTTTGTTTGACACAGGAGCGTCAAACAATTTCGTTAGAACTCAGAGTCTAACGCTGTTGAGCTTCGTGGAGGTAGAAACCACACGAAGTATGTTTTCAGTCCGGTTAGCAACAGGTGCAACCGTGACTATTCCAAAGCGTGTGATTAAAACACGCTTCGAGTTGAATGAACTGTCATTCGAGGATGAATTCATCGTCCTCGATTTAGATGACAAGTTCGATGTGATACTTGGAATCCCATGGATGTCCAAGTTTAAACCTTCGATCGACTGTGTTAACCTATCGATCGACTGCGGCGTACCCACAGGATCTGATCACCCTGTGTGTAATCCGGCTGTATCAGAGGATACAACCGCAGCGTCAGACAGTCTGGTGGATAGCGATGGCACCACCAGGTCTGTTCTGACACGATCAGCGGAAGGTACCTCCGCTGTTGAGAGTCCAGAGGGAGTACCACACGCAACAGAAGAGTCGTTGCGTGTTAGAGAGAAACATTCCACGGGTGATAAAGACCACCGTGAGAATGAAGTTATATCCACGGTGGGAAACACCCACCGTGAGAATGAAATAGTATCCACAGTGGGAAACACCCACTGTGCGACCGAAGGTTCCAACACGACGAAAGAATTCCGTGTTGATGAGAGTGAACTCACGATCGAGTGCAATCGTGAGCACAACTCCGTGGTGGCCAGTGCCGACCACGTTGCGTTAGCCATGCACAAGGGTGATAAAGAACACCGTGTCGCAGAAAAGGCGGCCGATCAGACGAGCACATCTGATCGCCAAAACTCCATGGTAGGCAGTGGCCACCATGAGGATGAGTATTCGCACACGGTGAATCGTAATCACCGTGTAGCAGTCAATCAGACGAGTGCGTCTGATTTCATGGGCAGCTCCGTCGAGACGATCAACGTCTTGACGCAAATGGAGACCGGATTAGCTACCCAGTATCTGTTGATGGAACACCCTTAGAAAGAAGGTTCGGAGGTGATGGCTCTTCCAGCGCTAAGCTGGAAGAAGTTTATGAGAAACTTGCACGATGATCAGATCGAACATATCTGTATTATCGTTGCAACAGATGATGTAGTGGATATTCGTGAACGAATATACACATTACAAGTAGAAAACATTGGGAAATAGGTTCCCAATGATCAAACCAGAGTTCAGCGCTTTGAAGCGCAGAGATGGGAGACGCTTAAAGTGAACTCCCCATTTTATGAGGTACTTCTGGAATACGGTGACGTATTTCCAGAAGAAGAACCTAGCGAGCTCCCTAAGGATAAGGGAACTCGTCATGAGATTGACCTCGTGCCAGGCACGAAGTATTGTGTTACTCGGCAATGGCCGTTGCCGCGTGATCAGGTAAAAGCGATCGACGAGTTTTTTTAAGCTCGTCGTAAATCAGGCCAAGTGCGGGAGTCTACCTCACCGCACTCTACCCCCTCCTCTTGTGTGAAGAAGTCCACAGGTGGGTGGAGAATAGTTCACGCTTACAACAAGATGAACGCAGCGATGGTACCGGCACAGACGCCGATACCGCGAAAAGATGTCATCATTGATGGCATGTGCGGGAGAACCATCTTTAGTGCTCTCGATCTAAGAGATGGATTTTATCAAATCCTAATGCGTGAGAAGGATATCCCTCTCACGGCGGTAAGCACCCCGAGCGGCATGCTTTGGGAGTGGCTTGTTATGCCGCAGGGGCTTCGAAATTCCCCTGCTACGTTTAACAGATGCGTAACGCATCTATTACGACCGGTGCGAGAATTCGCACCGAGTTATTTCGATGACGTGTTCATCCATAGTAAGGGTGAATACGATAAAAGCGATGTAAATGTCCATAGGGAACATCTACTTCGAGTGTTAGAGCTTATGCGTAAGCATAAGCTCTATGCAAAATCTAAAGAAGTGCACGTTTGGTGCATCTGAGATACCCGTTGTTGGATGCCTTGTGGGCAAGAACGGGGTGCGTCCTGATCCAGAAATGATCAGGGTGATCGTTGAATGGCCTACGCGAAACAACGTTAAGGAAATTCGAAAGTTCCTTGGGTTGGCAACATATTTGCACAAGTATTCGTGTAACTATGCTGGATTAATACGACCTCTTTCTCAATTACTTAAGAAAGATGTCGAATGGCATTGGGATACCCAATGTCAAGATGATTTTGATGCAGTCAAGCAAAGCTTGACTGAAGCGCCTGTCTTGTATATAGCCGATAACGAGCGCCGTTCCACGTCGTTTGCGACGCGAGAGATTTCGCTATCGACTGTGCTTTGATACAGAGTGATCACGATGATCGTGATCGCGTAATCTGCTATCAATCGCGTCAGTTGCGCCCAGCCGAGCGCAACTAT
This sequence comes from Peronosclerospora sorghi, assembly GCA_026184515.1. Taxonomy (NCBI): domain Eukaryota; phylum Oomycota; class Peronosporomycetes; order Peronosporales; family Peronosporaceae; genus Peronosclerospora; species Peronosclerospora sorghi. Next base: position 2,832,325 of record CM047589.1, on the reverse strand, counting down.
CCAGTGCATGACAAGGAACTCCTTGCCATGAAGTATGCACTGGCCAAGTTTCGGATCTATCTCTTGGGAGATAGACCGTTTGTGGTTTACACGGACCATGCGTCGCTACGCACGGCCGTGAATTCACCACATATTTCACAAATAATGGCTCGATGGCTGTCATTCTTTGCTGAGTACAACTTTACGGTTGAATACAAACCCGGAAAGTTGAACGTGATAGCGGATGCGCTATCACGAAGGCCCGATTACGAGACGAAACCGTCCGTAACCGAAGGTGCCAGTGCAAAAGCGATCCGTTGCACTGCTTTGTCGTCGTCAATCATACGACAAGTACGCGAGGCGTACAAAACAGACGAGTAGACACGTCTGTTGATTGATTACTTAAGTAATCATTCAAGTGAGAAGCGCGACGAACTCCCAGCGCTCCTCCGCGCTTGCGTGCATCAATATCGACTGCACGATGGTCTGCTGCTTTATAGCACAGACCAAAAAGATGAAAGTCGCATCGTCGTTCCAAACGACGATGATCTCAAACATCGAATTATGTTTGAGTATCATGATGCACCGATTTCGGGGCATCAAGGTCGAGAGAAGACATACGCTTCTCTCGCACGTGACTTTTACTGGCGAAACCAGTACAAGTGGGTACGGAAATACGTACGCGCTTGCGAGATTTGCCAGTGCGTTAAGCCTGCGCAGTCTGCACAGGCCCCGCTGCAATCTCTGCCGGTTCCGACAGAGTGTTATAAGTTTTTTTCAATGGACTTCATATTCGGTCTTCCACCCGACAATAGTCGGAAGACTGGAATAGTGGTCTTTGTAGACAGTTTCAGTAAGATGGTACATCTTACTGCAGTATCAGCGAACGTAACCGCCGCTCAAACAGCGCGGATATTCGTTGATACAGTATTCCGTTTGCACGGAATACCGGAAGACATTGTCTCGGATCGAAATCCGAGATTTACAGGACGTTTCTGGCAAGAAACGTTCTCATTGTTGGGAACCCAGTTGAAGATGTCAACTGCGGACCATCCGGAAACGGATGGGCAGACGGAACGAGTTAACCGCGTTCTCGGAGACATGTTGCGATCATACGCACATGCCTTTGAACAGTGGAGTGACTATCTGCCACTCACTGAATTCGCGATTAACAATTCGGTGAATGCTTCAACTAATCATACACCGTTCTACGTGAATGCCTTAAGGCATCCACTAACCCCAGCTTTACTTGGCGGTACGCCAAATCTAAGTGTGGGAGGGACCCGCTCAAATTTTGAGCGAGTCAATGCGCAAGTTGCGACTGCAACTTGTGAACAAAACGATGGCCCTTCTACTGAAAGTACAGTAGAAGCGGAAGCAGCTTCAATTGAAACTGAAGCTGCATACGATTAATATGTGTCTGAAGCAATGGCTGCAGACAACGAGGACAATGCACCTACTGCTGATAAAGCAGTAGATGAATTCGTATTACAGCGCCAAGCTGTAATACGCTAGATAAAAGATGCAATGCCTCTGCTTTTGATAAGCAGAAGCAAAATGCAGACAAACAAGGAAGGAAAAACAAAAACTCCTTTCTGGAAGGTGAATTGGTATTACTAAGTACTACCAATTTGCCTACACATGCAGTAAGCAACTTCCCTACACAGAAGTTGCTTCCTAAGTACATTGGACCTTGCAAGGTCCAAGAGATTCGGGGGAATGCCTATACCTTATACATTCCCACAGCAATACGGCTTCACCCAACATTCTATGTTGGGCGGCTCAAGCCGTATCACTCGTCTTCGTCTTACGACGAGACGCAGAACCACGGAAGATACCGTGCTTCTCCAAGTCTCCCAAGAGAGACTTGTAATCGGCTTCCAGCCGTTGGTGAGCAGAGCGGAGAGTCGTTACCTCCGCCTTCGACTGCTCAAGATCAGACGTGCGCCGATCGATCTCTCTCTTATAGCGGGAAAGCTCAATGTACAGAAGATCATTCCTCTGCTGGAGGGAAGTGTGCGCCCCGAGGATGTCGCGGACATCCTCGCGAAGAGACCGATATGTCTTCACACAGTGAGACATATCGCTGCTCAAGGAGGAATAACCCCCCTCGAGCTTGCGGAGCGAAGAACCATGCTCCGCAACAACAACGGCGAGGGAATTCTCAACCTCCGCCGCCCCTGATTGATAATCAGGGGAACAAGCGATATATCCTCGAGCGCTTGATCTCAAAGCGCTCGGTGCCTTTGAAGAAGGGGCAGCGTACCGAGAACTTGGTACGCTGGCTGGGATATCCCCAAGAGTTCGACTCTTGGGAGCCGATTGAGGTTCTGAGGGCCGACGCCCCAGACCTTTTGACTGAGTTTGAGAAGAAGTCTCAAGCTCATAATGCGAAGTAGCATCAACAGTAGGTGTTGATGCATTCATGGTATCAATTAAACCCTGAATTTCGTCGGGTACGGAAAAACCACCGTACCCCCGCAACTCCTCCTCTGACAGAAGAGGAGCGCCCTGCGTACACCGCGGGCAAACGAGGTGAGCAGGGCACCACACTTTAACCCTTCTTTGATTCAATCAAAATGTATGTATTCCATTTTGCCTGTTCGTGAGTGCTTTAAAAAGCGCTCGCGCATTACGTGAACTTTATTCACGTAATCATCTGGGCTTTTGTTGTAGTTGTCAACAAAAGCATTCCAACTCTGAGTCAGGGCGTCTTGATCGTCCCTGTTCTTCCTTGACCCTTTCCGGCTCGAATAATATCGAACCTGGAAAAAGAGGTCAATAAAGTACAGACGTCTATCGTCTGTACTTCGATCGAATCGACGTGACTGGATTTCTTCGCAGTCATCCAGCACGTTGATATCGAACAACGCATATTGGCAGTCCCGCTTACGGTGACCGCCACTGTTGGGGGCAATAGCCCAGCCAGGGGTCCAAAACCCCACTCTGTACGGAACATGTGGTTCCGTACGATGATACGCTTTAGAAGCGGCAGGCACCGCTTCTGTTCAAAATCTTTTAGAAGGCGGAGCTTCGCCTGTTTCAACACCACGCGACGGGGTTAAACCACCCCGACATGGAGAAGTACTTGGTCCAGGTGGGGCTCTGCGTTCCCGCAGCCAACTGTGATAATCATTGTCGCTGTCAGCTATGACAGCGACACAAGAGTTATCATCGCTGTTAGGCGATGAGCACCTAGCGAGTTTCGACTCGCTAGATCCTTTAGTGGGGACGGCTGTATCCCCATCACTTTGTTCGGAGTCAGAACTCCCGAACATGGCCCTCTTGGCAACACGCCATTTGGAAGTTGCCATCGTGAAAGATGTTGCATTAGCAACATCTACCTGTTTCTTGCCAGATGCCGCCTTAGCAGCATCTGTGGTCGAAGACGGTACGTCTTCTGACCCTTGCGTAGTTGATGTTGCTAATGCAGCGTCACCGTTGTCACTCAACACCTCAGCACCTAGTGATGAGGCGGAGGAAGAAGATCCTTCAATGTTTTCATCAGCGCTCTTTAGAGCGCAACCGTGTGCTTTGACCATCGAACAGATGGTCAATCAGTTGGTGAATGCGAAATTCCGACCAACAAGTGCCACCTATGATTTGCCAAAATAAAAATTATTATTGGCCAACCACCTTAAGTGGGGGGTGATGTAAGGGGGTGCCATTACATAATTGATATTCAAGTTAGAATATCACAGTTTAATTTCAGACGCGTTGTCTGAAATTTAAATAAGAGATTATAAGCTATTATAATCTACCAAGGAAAAGTCGATTGGGTATAAATGCCGAATCTTGCAGGTTAACTAATAGTACAGTTAGTTGAATACTTGATATTATTATATTAACTAGTTAGTTACTATACTATTAGCCTCTAAGCCACCCATTAAATAAACACTCTTAATTTTGCGTTCTAGATAGCAAGTGAATATTTATATTCACTTTTAGTATAGGATTAGTTGTTATCAACTAATCCAACCCCTCTGGTATTGCGCGCTTCCTCGCAATTACAGTGTAAGACGGTAACAGGATCAGTCCTGTTACACCTCCGACAGGGTCAAAATACGACCACGAAGCTCCGCAACGGAAGCTTCGAATTTTCCCTCAAGACGGCGAAAGCCCTCAAGGGAAGACTCGAGAGAGTCAATTAGCTTCTTGACGCGGTCAATAGCGCCCATGGCATCGTGTATTCCATCATGGAGTTCCAAGATGCGACGGCTGTGTCGATGACAGCGCTCATGAAACTCACGTAGCAATTTCGCGACCCCCCCAGTTCTCGATTCGGAGGGGTTTTCCACATTACCATGTGGACGTTTGATGGCATGACGACATCACCGGGGTGAGACCCATTATATAGTGAAGTGGATGGGTTACCCACATTCACGGAGTTCGTGGAAGTCCGAGACTCCCCTGCGGCAGGATTGCCGAGACGTCGTTGAAGCGTTCTAGAGGGAGAATCCCGCTGCGATTCGACGACCAAAGGGGCGGAAGAAGCCCCTTCAATCCCAGTAGTTGGGAGTTCGCCGGAGGAATATGCGGAGCTTGCACTGCGCTCCGGCACCACATTGAAGGCACAGGCGCTAGCATAGCGCGTGTGATAAGGGGCAGGTAATTGCTCCATCGCTTTGGCTTTGGCAAACGCCAAGCGCAATGCCCTCTCCAGCCGAACGTCACGTTCGGCATAGCTGTTGTACAGCTCTGTAAAGTCAGGGAGACTTTTCTACCCTTCCACCCAAACGCGGAACTTACGCTCTGCCTCTTCGGCATCCTCTCCTTGGAAGAGAACGAAGGGAACCTCGCGGAGGTTCTCAACAAAGACACCCTTCGCCTGTTTCCCGATGCGATTTCGGTATAAGGCGGCAGTGAACTGCTTCTGCGTGAGCAGTTTTTCCCGGAGTTGATTCTTGCATTCGATTTGACGCAGCTGTTCAGCCGCAGGACCAAGGGTATAGAAGCCTAAACCCCTATTTACCGCATTCTTAGCCTACTTTTGGGAATCACGAGGACCCCCAAAACGATATTCCGACCGTGAAGTGCGTTTGGGGGCGTGTGATGCAGACCATAGTGCCGGTTTGGCACGATCAAGGTTCTAAGCTTCGTCCAAATTACTGGACGTGATTATCGCCTTCGGCGACCCGGATTTGTCCTCCGAAGTTGGCAATGGTGGCGAGCGAGATAGCGCATTTTCCCCAAGTGTTGGTGAAGAATTAGGCTGCTGACGTCGCCGTTAGGCGTCGTCAGAGCGGTCATCCTTAGGGGAGCTATCTCCAAGGGCCCCCTTCTCCGAGATATCGGAGTACGAGTAGATGACATCCCCTTCTCGGGGAGAATGATCTCCACCTATAGAGGTGCTCATCAACGCCAGAGTTCTGGCAGTTGGGGTCTCCACTTAAAATCGACTATTGCGTGGCAATGATCTTGATGGGAGAGGATGTAACGGGGTTACATTTAGTTACGTTGGTGTATGTAAATACACAACGGTTAAGGTCAAGTATTGGCCGGTCCGAAAGGTTCGGACGTATTGGCTGTTTTAGCCAATCAGGGTGAGAGCCCTTGGTGATGGCGTGGCAGACTGCCACGTGTTGGTACACAGGAGAAATACATTAAATTTTCGGCTAGGTACGAATTAAATAAGTTCTACCTTTTATTACATAGGGTTTACATTAGTTTATTAAGTTAGGCTATTTATATATTAAATAAATCAGTTTCCAATTACACTAGATCCAGCTAGGCGTCCGACCGGGAACGGTCGGGCGTGCTGTGAGTGTCGTAGAGGGGGAGTACCTCCCCTAGCTATTCCCTACTAAGGGAAGCCTAAGGATAAAGCGTTAGCGTACGCTAAAAGGAAAAAGGGAGAATCTTGGCCCCGAGCGAGAGAGTAATCTCACGCTAAGCCCTTTCATTAGGGCGTATCGGCTAAGTATCGGCGTATCTCCGCTTAAGGAAAGTCTTCCTCTGTGCGCTAGCCGCATGGTGCGTTTACGCACCGGATACACCGTCTATAACCTCACGATCTGTCCTTGACAAGGTACCACTGTCAAAAATCTAAGTGATTTATCCACTTTTGGCAAGGTTATCGCTAATGGTTAGCGCGAAATCAATCTTTTTGTCACCTTTATTCAAAAATTTTGGACGAATGTGTCCAACTTTTCCGCAACCGGGTATTTCACCAATTTTTCTTTTCGTCGACGAAATTAACGGCATCAGCACTAAACGACTTTGTGCTCCGCATTTTTCCCTCCATTGCCTGAGCAAATTGGCATAGCTCCTCGGCGTGTCGTAAAAAAATTGACCTCGTATGGTCAAATTTTGCCATTAAAATCGTTTTTAAATCCGGTGAAGCTTAATGAACCACGTTATCCAAAATTAAGTGGTTCACTGCCGCCAACAGCTTCTGTAATGGCATCTAGATACAATAGTGCTCATTCCGGGATCGCTTTGGATTTTTTCCGACTCGTGAAAAGTTTCATCGCCTGTACAGAGGTGATAGAAGTTAAAAATGCATTTAACATTTTATTCATCACATGCACCAGAGTCGATGACTCGTTACACCATGAGTAAACTTGACGATTTTAGTAAATAGACCTTGAAATCATTGATATTTTCACTTCCCGATGATCACTGCAACTTGAGCGCGATGTGCAAGAGAATTTTTGTCAGGGTTCCGGTACACTGTACACGGGGAACCAAAAGCAACGATATCTCCAAAATTAAGCTTTTTAGACGTGAGAAAATTCAAAGGCGTTTGTCTACGAGAATTCGAATTTCTTGGGCTGCGGTTCAATATATATGCAGCATATTGAATCTCATTGCCCCAAAAAGATAAATTCACCTCACTAGTGTACAGCATGCACCGACGTATTTAGAAGGTACCAATTTGCGAGACCTATACTTCTGATCTGGCAATCCAAACTGTAGTAAAATCCTTGGAGAATAAGCGGAAGCTGACGGAGTAACGTCCTTGGGCGCATCTTATAATCCGGCTTGGATAGATACTGATATCTAGTCTGGATCCCAAAGGACCACGGGCATAAAAGAGGAGTGATAATTAGATGCACGACTCCTACACGAAATAACCACCACAGAAGGTGGCGAGATCACTCCAGGTGTGACAAAGGACGTGTAACAATGAACCACAAGTGGACGAAGTAGACAAACACACAAGGTACTGGACTATAAAAACCAAGTCCAATTTCCAGCACTACGTACAGATAAAGATATGTGGATGAAAGGGATGAAATACAAAGTAGGTACCTAGATACTTCTACTAAAGAGCTTTCTTTACTAAAACTATATGCTTGAAGATATGAAGCCGTACTTAATGGCAAAATGGTGCTATCAATGTTTGTACGCTGGAGAAATACGATGGTACATTTAGGCGCCTAAGGCTCGAGGTCGTAGTGTGCCATTTTAAGTGTGGACAATTGATGCCTGCCTGTCATTTGAGTGAAATGATACAAGGCCCCGCCCACCCTGCTCAGCCTACGATCAGAAAGATAAATCACCTTCTCACCGGATGTATAGCTTTGTTGATTCCCTTGTAAAGGCGTCCCTAGTGGAAGACGAGCGCGATCGAATTTTAGCCATCAGACTCAATAAAGAGGATTAGCTTCAGACAAAACACCTGCTTGACACGAATCCTCACGAACCCAATCATCACATCCGCTAAATTGGGGATTGACAACTCCAGAAAACGAGAAGATTTGGGTGGACTGTCTTGACCCCTTGATCAGCTTTGGAGCCAGGAGTGGACAGGTCCCACAATCTAGAAGCCGACAAGGGCAAAGATCCCTTGAACATCATTGAGGGGCTGGTTTGGTCCCGTAGAAAGCTTGATGAACGTGGAAGAACGGTCATAACCCATTAATAGCTTTCCGGCGGGGGCAATCTCGGTTTTAGTTACTGGAAGCACCTTCTCTGCTTCTTGTTTTACTTGGGCCTTGTGAACCTGTCTTGACGCTTATTATTGCGGCGAAGAAAGGAATGAATGGTATGCTCCATACACGCAACCGATTATGATTTGGACCGTCCAATGAATATAATGATCAAAAACGGTCGACACACTTTATCATCCCACAATAGTAAGCCTCATCCATAGTTAGACCAGGCATACTGTAAGGAATGTGACAAAAATGTCCTTGTTGTATTCGATGAAAATTGAGAAGTGAAAAAATTAAGACTGAAGTGGTTCTGGCCAGCGGCGCTCCAAGGGAGCCTACTTATCGATGGCCCCTACAGGTATCTTTCTTACGCTACTGGTTTTCTTTGCATGTCTTTGCATGTATATGTATATATGCAACTTACTATGTTTTCTCTTGGAGTTCTAAAGCATTCTGGAACTCTTGCGCAAGGGGTTAGATCTCCTTCTGGCGCTCTGAACCATTCGCTCGTGCTAGCTCCAGGGCTTGCGCAAACTTAATGCTCCGCTGTGCTTCTGTTTCTTTCTCGAAGAATCCAGACGCACAGCTGATCATGACATTCCCCGGACTTTTAATCGCGTTGGCGGGATTCATTGAACTATTGAAGAAGCTCTCGCCAATGCGAAACCCGTTTAAGCTGTGAGGTACATGTATCAAGGGGTGAGGTACACCTATCACTCCCCTATAAAAAGGGAATTGTTACATCGATGTGTAGAGATGGTCGGGGGGGGGGGTCGATTTAAAATTATAACGTGCAGTGCAAAAAATGAAAAAAGTAAGATTAGCTGGGTTAGACCAACAAGCACTGCAATCGTTCCTAACCATTCATTCAGTCTTCAAAACCTTCTGTAATTCGATTATCATCCTTGACAGGTTTTGTATGGACGCACTACCGCACAACAGATGGTTGCTCTCATTACCCCCCCCCCCCCCAACACGTACGGTCGCACATGCCACAAGAAGCACGCAGCTGAACAAGGCGAGGCGTCTGGAGCGCCTTCGTGAGGAAGTCCACGAGCTGATCTTCAGAAGGTACGTATTGCAACTCAATGTACCCCTTCTCCACGTAGTCCCGGACGAAGTGTGCGCGCAGATCAATGTGCTTGACCCTTGGTGTGTAACCGTGGTTTGTCGCCATACTGATTGATGACTTGTTGTCCATGTAGATCACCGATGCGCCATCAATTTCCACACCCATCTCGCGTAGAAGATAACGTAGCCATACCACTTCCTGCGTTGCGACAGCCAGCGCGACGTACTCAGCTTCAGCGGAGGCCAATGCCACCGTCGCTTGACGCTTGCTCCTGAAGATGATCGGGCCACCGGTCATCTCCACGAGAACACCTGATGTAGAGCGGCGCGACGCCTTGTCGCCACCCCAGTTTGCGTCACTGTAATTGTCAATGCTTGCATTATCGCTCGTGAACGTAATGCCTAATGTAGCTGTTACTTTCAGATAACGCAAGACGCTTACCACTGCATTCCAATGAGGCTTGCGTGGTTCTTCCAAGTACTGAGAAAGCATTGAAAGGGACATACGGATGTCTGGACGAGTAGCGTTGTCCACACAGAGGAGTGCACCAATCAGATCCCTGTATCTCGACTTGTTATCGAGAGTTGCATGCTCATCACTTGG
>CM047589.1:2770539-2805449 GCA_026184515.1 Peronosclerospora sorghi | reverse complement strand
TCGAGACCTTGGGTACAGAAACCTGTACGCCCGTCGCTAGACGGACCGTGACAACGTCACGAGAACGTGCCTCTAGGGCCTCGGAATACAGCCGACTCTTTTCAACAGATGATCGTCTGACATAATTGTCAGACGCTCCAGAGTCTATCAAGACTCTCCAAGGCTTATCAAAGCCTTTCACGTCCGCAAGGACAACCAGAAACCTGGCTGGTACACCAACTCGGTGCTAGAAAGCATCGTTTCCCTCGGGGCTTTGTGCTGTCGGCCCCTACCCTGGGGATTAACAGCACTGAGGGGTCCCCCAGTAAGGCGCCCCGCACCTATTGGGAGCCGATGTTTCCCGACGGCTTGGGCGAGGGCCTTTTTGCCGCCCTCGGCCCCTTCCAGCGACTATCTCGCGGGGGATTTTGTGGACATCTGTTCCACAGATGATCCACGCTTCCACATAGGAATCACCTTAGCGGCCTACGCCGCTGCATCATAGCTAAGAGCTCCGCCCCGAAGCTCTGCGAAAAAGAGTCAGAGTGACTCTTAGCGGAAGGTTTCCCCTCCACTTCGACCTGACTCAGGTCCATGAGTTCAGGACCCACCTTAGAGGAACGAAAGTTCCTCTCGGCGTTAAACGCCATCTTAAACGCCTCCCCCAGGGATTGGGGTCGGCATCGGAACAGTTCCGAACGTGCTGGCCATTCTTTCAGGCCTCCCAATGAAGACGGGGATGGACACATCGTCCGAATACGCTTTCACGTACATCCCTGCCAACAGGGTCTTCAGTCCTTGGACATATGTCTCCAACTCCCTAGTGCCCTGACGGCACCTCAAAAACGCCAGCTGATTCTGGAGAACCAGATCAGGCGTTGCATACCTGTCCATAAGCTTTCGCTTAAGGACTCCCCAGTTCGGGAACACGGTCGTGACCGAATCCTAACACGTAAACGCCCATGTACGGGCTTTGCCCGTAAGATGGGTCAGTGCAAGTCCCACTTGCAGGTGATCCTCGATCACGTTCACGGTGGCGTATGTGGTTTCAACCTCTCGAAGCCACACATAAAGGTTTTCACCTTTCTCGCCGGTGGATTCCTTTATCGTAAAGGACATCGGAGGGCGCACCCCCGTAGACGCGGGATAACTACCGCGAAGACTCGCCACATGGGGGATAAGGGCATTCACCCTTTCACGCACGGCATCGAGGCCCTGCTCCACTAGATGGCGCATGCCATCCTCACCCAATATTGGTAACAGCCTTTTAAAGGCTTCCTGTTGGACAGGGGTTAGCTTACCCCAATCGTCCTGATCTATCCCTTGCAGAGGATGTTGATCACCAACACACGTGTTGGATTGACTACAAGTGCTACCAGATGTATCCGGGTGAGTACACGCACGGTGCGGCTAGCGCACAGAGGAAGACTTTCCTTTAAGCGGCGTTCGCCGCTACTTAGCCGATACACCCTTATAAAAGGTCTTAGTAGGAGAGAGCTCTCCTACTCGGGGCCAAGATTCCCGGGGTGGTTTACAGATAGATTTCGCTAACCCCTTGTAACAAGACTTCCCTTATAAAGGGAGGTAGCGTAAGGGAGAACTCCCTTAGGCCACAATACTCACTGCGCGCGCGACCGGGCGTGGTCGCGCACCTAGCTCCGCTAATGCCTTAACGGCAAAGTTCCCTTTCCCTTATTAAGGGTGTAGCTAAAGGGAGGGCTCCCTTTAGCTACTGCACTCACTGCGCGCGCGACCGGGCGTGGTCGCGCGCCTGGCAGTCTTAAGTATTTTTGTGAACTGAATATATTTAATATGTAATTAGCCTAAATTAATTTAAACTAATATAAACTATATGTAATACTAAGTAGAATATTCCTAATTCGTACCTAGCTAAAATGCAGTGTACACACCTGTGTACTGACACGTGGATGGCTGACACACCACCACACCAAGGGCCCCTGCCCTGATTGGTTAAAATAACCAAAGGTTCGAGACCTTTCAACCCGGCCAATACTGGCCTCAACCGTGGTGTACTCATGTACACCAACACTCAGTGTTACCCGAATGTAACCCCGTTACACCCCTCCACCCTACCAGCACCCCCCCACGTAACTTTCGACCAATAGAGTTGAATATTGCTACTACTAATAAAAGTATCAATCATACCCGGCCTTAATAAAAATTGGTATTATGAATACTTTTAACAGTAAATGATGATGTAAGTTAGAGACGCAATAAACGAATCGATACATGTTCTCTAAGAGAATGCACAAAAATATGTAGACAGAAGGACTCTTATTTGTGGATCTTTATCTAATAAATTACTGCAATTATAAGTTGTACGAAATGACATCCGTTATGTTGGGGTCAACTTTTGGTATTAGGTCTGGGGAACTGGTGTATAAGTTTGAAATTATAGACAAGTCGCTCTGCTTCCTGGATGCTAAGCTAAAACTCAAAAGCGCATAGACATGATTTTTAATGTACGCGATCCGGCAAGTGTGCAGTATGAAATAGAGATGACTGAATACTTAAGCATAGGGATAGCAAGTTTCATGAAAGTGAAAACGTGTTTATTCAATCATGACGAAACTTACAGTGGCTAGAACGTGTATGCTTGAAATTTAAGATGAAGTTGCTTCTGGAATTTTTGCTGCGTGTCGAATACAGGCAGGCGATATTGATGTGCGTAAGTGGATTGCTCTGTTGCTTAAATATGGCATAATGACAAGGTCGAACAGCTCATTATACTGTATACCATTTCCCACGTTACACATATGATCATGTCATGTAAAGGGCCTTCTCTCTGTCCTTCAAGATTACACGGACGAGATGGACTTCGTCGAACGTGTTTTTGTCTTTAGGGTATGCGGCTTCGAGTACTGCCTTGTTCATCATATACCCAGATCATCTCGACCAAGTTGCTTCTCCAGCTCTGAGATAACCAAGAACTCATCTAAGTTTCCCATGTGTTGACTCACTTTCATCACACACGAGCCCCAACTTTTCAGTTGGGGACTAACGAAAATATGGTATCCCATTTTCTTCAATTTGAGGAGATTAAACACTTCGTCAGTGGTTATCTTCTTTTGAACCAAAAGTGCTCTTCCAATTTTTATGCAAACTTCTTTGAGCTCACGACAGTTTTAGCCCTCGCGATTAGTCTGATCATGGTTTCATCGCTAAATTTATAAAAAAAATATCGGGACCTTTTCCCAAATAAGCAAGATAAGATACCCACGTAATCAAAAGTGGGATTTTAACAATCTTATCTCCTTCTTCATCGATTTGTAGAAGCACGAATATGTCCTCTCCACTTTTATATTGTTTTTTCCACAGCTCGAACTGCAACTTGGCCAAAATGTCTGCATTGCCTCCACGTTCTCTTGCCGCATCAAGTATCATTTGTACAGCAAAACCCTCGTTTTTCAAGTGTTGCTTCATCGCCAAAATCACATCCTAAACGGATCTTTTGCCAGAATTGCACGTAAGCAAACCACGTGCGTAATCTCGGATCGTTCAGTACATCCACTATACCTTGCTTGTCAAGATCTAGATTTTCGAATACAGAATGTATGTCTTTCTGTGTGTTCATCCACAAGCGAAACTGCAAAGACTCAGCAATTGATTCAGTCGTCGGGTCATTTTTGCCAAAGCTACTATGTTTGAGATCTCAGGATCGTCAAGACGTCAGGATGATAGACCGACGCCAATTTTCCAAACAATACGTCGTACGAATCTTGCTTTAGCCGTGCCGCATTGAAGATCAAAAAAATCCACCCACGGGTGTTTCAGAGGCTCTTTGTCATTAGCTTGAAATTGGAACCGCTTTAAAACGTTCATCAGCTTCACCTTGTTATCCTCGATTCTGGTCTGAAGAACGTGTCTTAAAAGTGCGCTGACCTCTGTCGATTCTCTTGCAGAAGCTACCAAACTAATCAGTACATCGTCCTGTATGAGAGATATTAGGTTCAAAGCACGATCTCGATTAACAGCGTAAGAACGTTTAAGGAGCTCGAGAACATTAATCAGGCGTTCCGTGATGTCGACACGGCCCTTTTTATTGCTTACATACACCTCCTCGACCCTCTTACGCCGAGAAGTTGCCGCATCGTTCAAGGCTGCCAAGTTCGGAGAATGGTCGGCAGCTTTCAGCAGATTCTCTGCCGTCTCTTCGATTGTGGATGGGGTGGAAGCAGCAACAGGGCTGTACATTCGCTCTGTGACTTTTATCGCTTGCATGTTGGGCAGATACCACGTAGGGTTTGTCTCCCGTGTCTTCATCAAATGGATGATACGAGGCGTTCGTCAGGTTGAGGTCCAAGGTCACCACTGCCTCTACACTGATACACGGCGGCACGGAGACACAGGATGCGGCAAGTACAAGGAGACCGCGCACATGCTTCGCTGCGTTGGGCATGTTTTAATTGTAAGGGAATATAATGGTTTGTAGCTTCATTAATAACCAGGCCTCTGTATATTAGTATTTCTGTTGGTCGAAAGTCACGTGGGTGGTGCCGATAGGGTGGAGCGGGGTGTGCTAAATATAGCACGAACTCTTAAAATAGTCGGTCTACTTCTAATTCTATATTATAATTAGGTAGGACTATTTGAGGTAGCAATTTCTCTTTCGTCTATTACTAGCATAATTAGTGCATTAGTACTCGGTTCTGAGTACACACTTTTTTGTCAGGTATAAGACATGTATACCATAGACAGATGGAAGCTTACCATAACTTCAACATGTGTTACATAAGTTCATGTTTAGCTAGATAATCACTTCTCACTATACATTGCGTTGAATAAGTCCCTGTTTCAGACATCTTCTTCTTCACTTAAGGACTGTTAACAGATACCTTATTCGTCACCAACGTGTGTTTGGTTGTGGAGATATCACGTGTGATTACTTTTCGTTTTATATTGGATTCACTATTGGACATTTACGACTTAAGTTTTCGACTACCTCTGAGCTATGGATTCGAGTGCTATTCAACACGAACCGGTGGAGATGCTCTTAAACTCGTGCAACTTTCCCCTAGACTAAGAGCCTCGTGTAACGATAGCTATACCCGCTGTTGTATATTGCATAGGGCATGAGTTCTTTATCCCAAGCCATGCTTTCGCGCGCTGGAGTAAGGTCACCGTTCCTTCCATGATGGGGTTTCCCGGAAATTCATCGCCGCGGTGAGAAGTTTTTTGAATCCTTTCTGACCTCTTCCACCACGCTTTGTCTTTCTTCGCAGTGTAATTCTTTCAAGTTTTAGACTGTTGAGAGCTTCACTCGAAAACAGCGATTCAGACCTCTTCAGCGCTATAGCTAAATTGGTATCGGCAGCCTCGTACAATGCAGTGTGTGTCAGGTGTTGGAGGTGAACAAGACAAAGCCCATTTTGTGTTCTCTATATGCAGATCATTTATTGACAACAAGAAGAGATTTACTACACCTTTGCCAGTTTTTTCTTTCCTCGGACCTCTTTCTTTGCTACCGCAACAGTCTTCTCTGCACGTTTCTCCTCTCTCTTGGTCTTCAGGATCTCCTGCTCAGATGTCTCCTTCACACGTTTCTTAATCTTGGCAGGCTTTTCTATTTCCTTACTTGGTGCCCCTTTCTTAGCAGGCGTTTTCTTCTGAGTCTTGCTCTTCTTTATCGACGACGGCTGCTCGATTGTGTCCTTCTTGTCTTTCTGTGTACTGATTTTCGCAGCCTCTTCTTCTTTTTCTGCTTCGGCAACGTACTCTTCCAGTTTTCGCTTCTTTAAGTTGGCTGTCTTTCCAACTGGTGGCAACTTGGCTAGCGACGAAAGTGCATTGTACACGGGTAGAGCGACCGAGTCGCTCGTCTTGATACTGATCGACTGCACGCCATTCCAGCCTTTGGGCACAAGGTGGGCACACTCATTCATCGCCACCATGATATTTTCCACAATTTGCTCGAGCGTCATGTCAAGTCGCGCTACTTTGACGTTGTTGCACACGCCAGCACTGATATGCAAGGCTGTACGACGCGACGCAAGTCGCACGCTTGTAGCGACGTTCTTTCGGGACACACGGACAGCGATCGGTGTTTTCTTTTTCGTGAAAAACTTGGTACCCAAGGGCCCTTTTAGATACGGCAAGACACGGTCATCAGCCAAAAACAGGTCGTACGCAGCGACCAGCGCACGTCTGTCTTCAAACCGCGCGAAATGTTTGCGTAATTTCTTGACAGTCATAATCTTGGTCACACTCTTGACAGGATCCTTGGCGAGCGCTTCTTTAATGCGCTTCTTGTCGTCATCCTTCACAAAGAGGCAAATCTCGGCCGACTCGGCATCGTAGATCGCGTGCGGCAACGTGCTATCAAGCATCCATCATCGTAAGAAACAAGCACCTCTCACGTCATTGAAACTGGAAACGTTAAAAAAAACACTTACATTGGAATGGGTTTGAGCGTCGTCTTGGTTGGCACCAACTTGCGCGTTAAAATGCAGGAAAGGTACTCGACTTCGTCCACCAACGGCGTCTTGGCGCGCTTGTGTTTCTTCTTCTCTACAAAAAGCTGCAGCGCCAACACAGCGCGTCGTACTTGCGCTTCGTCGAGAGGGTTCCGCAGCCCTTTCCTGACCATCATCCCGTCGCTCATGATACGGCAATGGCTCGAATGGCTGGTCCATGATCTTTTCGGTCTCTGATTGGATGAAAAGAACCAACAATGATCCGAAAGTGCAACTTCAACCGCATCTTACGTTGCCCGACTAGCTCGTTTCCCTTACAACCACACACTCAAGTCCGCACGCGCACATCAAGTCCGCACTCGCACCATGCAAGTCAAGGTTATTCACGCAGGCAAGTGCGGAAAGGAGTATGGAAACATTGAAGTGACTGGTGCGGCGCCTACTGTCGCAGATCTCAAAATTTCCTTTGAGAAACAGGCGCGCATCTCTCGCTTCCGTCAAAGTCTCAAGTTACAGCAGCACGCGTCGCTTGTGCCGCTGACGGACGATACAAAATTGCTTGCTGAGTACGGCGTGACGAACGGCGCGACACTTGTGTTTCGAGACCTGGGCGCGCAAATTGGCTATCGTACAGTCTTTGTCGCGGAATACTTGGGTCCCTTGCTCTTTGTCTTGGGCTACGCAGTCCGTCCCGCCTTCATTTACGGTGCGAACGCTGCGGCCAAGCCACTGAGTCCCACCGCGTTCTCGGGCGTCGTCGCCTGGTCCTTGCATTTTCTGAAGCGTGAACTGGAGACAGTTTTTGTGCACCGCTTCAGTCGTCCTACCATGCCCTTGCGGAATCTCTTTAAGAACTGCATCTACTACTGGAGTTTCGGGGCTGTCGTGGGCTATCCATTGTGCCACCCGCTGTATTCAGGCCCGACGTCGCAGCTGCAAATCCAAGCTGGATTAGCGCTCATGGGAATCTCGGAACTTTTGAACTTATGTGTGCATGTGCAGCTGCGCAATTTGCGCCCCGCAGAAGGCTCAAAGGAGCGTCCGATCCCCAGAGGGCCACTCTTTGCCCTTGTATCATGTCCCAATTACACGTTTGAGGTGCTTGGGTGGGTTGGCTTCTCGCTTTTCACGCAGGTGGCTGCGAGCTACGTGTTTACCGTGGTAGGCTTTCTACAGATGGCCGATTGGGCGTTGAAGAAACATCGCGGATATTTGAAGACCTACGGCGACGAGTACAAGAAACTACGTCGTAAAGCCATTATTCCTTTCATCCTGTAGGAAGGATACCCAAGACGTTGCCGGAGTGGAGTTGTGACAGAGGAGAACAATAATCGGGTTAGCCAGTATCAAAATATGAGATCGCTGGTACAGAGTGCTGTGAGTTTACGCTACTCATGAGATTGTATTTTGCTCATTAAATGCTCTGTCTATCTTGCGATGTTGCGGCAATATTCATATGCTGGTACTTGGTTAAAACTCCCGAACCCTTCGTTACAACCGCTGAAGCTGCTAAACACGACCGTTTACTACGAAATCGACTTTTAAGAAGCACCAACCCAGTTTTGAGTTTAGCCAAGGATGGTGTCAACATTTGGCCATGTGTGATCAACTCGATCCGAAACGATCTGAAAGCGCGTGAAAGCAAGTGCTCAGTGTCTCGCACTGTGTTGTGTGGGGCTCCGACTTGAGGGAAGCAAACGTCGCTGGGCTGCTTACCCCTTCCTCTTTGTGCGCTCGTCGTCTACTAACCGGACAGTCTAGAACTACCACATGGAGAACAGACTGTACACTCTAATGGGTAAGACGCACTTGCGCGTTATGACGTCAGCACCAAGACGTCGCTGTCGCTTCACCCGACAGGTTTCCGTTCGCTGATGTCGCCATTTGTGCACCGCGTCTCAACGCTCTCGTGACGCTCCAAAACTGTTCTCGTGATAATCTGTATTACAACACGCCGTGTCCATGGCTGCAAGTGAAATTGCTGCGCCTTTTGCAGCACTTCTACGCCATTGGGCGTTGACTCGGGAGATGGGAAACTGAACATTCTGTTAAACGAAGCACTTACACGCCGGCTGGCTTGAACGCCTCCCAGCAAGAGCGCCAATAACAATGCCGCTTATACTTTTGCTAATGAAGGCCGTGAACCTCGATTTCATCTTGCTCGAGGCAAACCCGGTAGCCACCGTGACAGTGTGACGCTCAAGGTGCGTGACCAGGCTGTGGCTCTACTTGTTCGTTTCATCTCGGTCTCCGAGCCAAGAACAGTCGATACGTTGGGTTGCACTCAATCTATCGTATTGTGCGGCTGGACGGTGATCCCAGTAGCGTGAAACATCACCAAGAAACAGTGCTGTTTTCACTCAAAGAACTGCGTTATGTGGATGAGACAACGACAAAGTTTGGAGCGTACGTTCCTCGGGAAACTCGGTTATCTATTGTGTGATGATGTCGCCATGAGCGGCACCCGTCAGTTTGACGTGCTGCACCAACATTACGTTGATGGCAGCATCCCGACCAGGGGCCTTCTTCGCATGACCTTTGTCAAAACGGATACCTGATACGAACAACTTCGCCCAACGATCCCAAGGTCGCCTCCATCTCTTCTTTGGCAACAAAACCACCGACAGTCTTCATGATTTTTTGTAAAACTGGCACCCAACGAGGCTATTCATGTTCAGACGGAAGAGGTACCAATTGAATTGACAGGAAAAGCAGCAGGCCAAGCAGCAGATTCTGATTGAAGCAATGAAGCCGTACCTCGAGTCCACGAAACTACTTATCACTTTCTCACATAATGGCACACGTTTCCCGCGGCTCTACTGTGTTTTGCAACGTGCTGTATCGAGCTCATCGTTGTCAATGAGCAGGCGTTTTTTCACATCGTTGGAACGCAGTGGAGTGACAAGATCGAGAACAGCACGAGATTGTACCGGTTGGATTTACTCGAGTGCATGCGTGGTTATCCACGAAGTTGAAGTTTGCACTAGTTGGAGGAATGAACTCTCCAGCAAGTGGTCACTGCTCTGGAGCTGCTTTTTTTCGCACAGGGGCGGTAACTCCCACCCGTGACAAACATTCGGTTGGATGCCTCGTTGGACTGGAAGCAAGTAATGACAATGCACACCGTATTGGATTACACGACACGACGGGGACGTACGTCGGTAGCTCCATGTTCTCATGATCCCATGCATAAAACTTTACCACTTTCGTGCCTGGAAGCGAGTGTGTCTGATCACCAAGATAAATGTCCACTGGCTTACGTCACAGGCGATAAATCCAGTTTCACTCTCTTTCTATAGCACACGACTTCAGGGGCTGCTTCGACAGGGGATGCGAACCCAAGTCCCTCTTCTCCAAATCCTCTAGGGAAATCTTGGTCGCCTGGCAGGGTTGAGTTTCCTTCCGTTCTCCATCCAAAGGCTTGCTCACCTCGAGGTCGTCGTAGGAGCATGTTAAGACTTCTCAAAGGCCGAGCAAAAACAGCATCGGTATCCATTCGTAAACTGTCGCGGGATTCCCCAAACATCCGGAACGGTGTGCAGAATGTTTTGGCCATTTTAGGCAGAGAGAAACGCGAGGAGCCATCGACTTGGTCCTATTACAATAAACGCAGGTCTCTGTTGGTGAAGGAGCAAGCTTGAACAAGTTGTACAACTCCACATGGGGGCATCGTGGACAAACCCGGACGCACATTATGGACCGAGTCAGACGAAGCGCGTGGAGGGTTTGCGCTTTTACTAAATCCGTACTCGTCGATTACTGAAATGGAACCGTGGCATGAGGCACAGTGGCCACCGCACTGGATCGATGTTCGTATTACTATTCGAGGCGAAACCGTTCTCGTTGTTAACGTATATGCTCCGAGTCATAAGGCTGAACGGGAGACTTTGTTTGAGATGCTTCGACATCACCTTCTGGAACACGACGGAACTCTGTTCGTAGGTGGGGATTTCAACTGCACGTTGGTGCCTCGACTTGACCGTTCCTACGTCTCACCTCCCGGCAGACATGATTACGTGGCGCTACGAAGACTTCTTGAGTGGCCACACCTTGGCGATGTTCTCGAGGATGAAATGGATCGAGCGGAAGAAGAGAAGGCCATATCAGCCTATCATGCGGCGGCGCACACTTATTTCTACACCTTGCCTGGTGGTGGATCAGCAAGTTCTCGACTAGATCGGTGGTACGTGAGCGCTCTTCACGCTGATTGGATTCGAGACGTGGATCAGTATGTACTTGGCCCAGCGGATGACCAGAATAGAATCAGTATACGGATTGGGGCGCCACGACATGTTGTGCGCGTCGTAAGCCACATCGGTTATATCCAGTCTTGGGCTGTGCACAAACGACCGTGACAAGCGCCATTCTTGCGTCCGTTGAGGTGGAACAGATTGAAGCTGACAAGTCCAGTTCTGTTCCGACGTCAGACGCTCGTACCGCTCGACGATTGTCCGACTGGTGGTATGGATGGAAGATCAGGTTACGCGAAGTTCTTTTTGGCGACTACCAAGTCAGCCTTTCAAGGTTTGACTTGCAGCTATAGACAGCGGCTGAAGCGCCTCTATGTCCGTCTGAATGCGGCGCTGTTAGAGGCGCGCTCTCGGCTACCTCACTGCCGTGTACTCAAGTTGTATGCGACCAACCGAGCCCCGCCTATACTCCTGCGACACTTTGGCGAAACGTTGCGGAGTGTCGACGATTATGGCAAAGGAACAAGGAAGATCTACTTGTTGTCCAGCACACGTACTCTGCAGGCGATACTTCTCGTCGTTTCTACGCGCGGGTTTACAACATTTCAGTACAACACCATGTTTCGTTGGGTGGCCAAGCTAAATACGGGCCGAATAGGTCGCAGGAGTCAGCTGAGAAAAGGGCAGACGGTTGGGGGCAACTTATGACACATTGTTTTGATCGCCCAGATGCTACAGCGGCATTTCTTGACCGAGCCTCCCGACCGAACCGGGTTGATGACTCTACTGTGACGTCAGACATATCTCCAGACGATGTGTGTGCGGCTTTGAAGAGCCTGAAACGTGGGAAAGCTGCGAGACCGGATGAAATTAGCAACACATTTTACCGCGATTACGCAAACGCTCTCGCACCAATTCTTGCAACACTCTACACTAGATGGATGGAGTGCAGCGTGTAGCCAGCGTCTTTTGGTGAAGCGAACATTCAGTTTCTGAAGAAAACGGCGGCTTCCGCCTTGCCTCTTGATCATCGACCGATCGCGCTGCTCAACAGCGAGTACAAGTTGTATACAAAGATCCTTTCTTTCCGGGTGCGGCCGATGCTGTCGCTTATCGTTTGCCAGATCATGTTGGTTTTTTCCAGCAGCGGTCAATTCATACAGCTCTTGACATCTTCTCGGCGGTACGCAAAGCGTCAAGTGCTGACAGCGATCTACACGGAGCCATTGCTATGCTTCTTGATTTTGCAAAGGCATACGACACGTTGCAACGTCCGTTTTTACTTTCTGTGCTGACCTTGATTGGAATCTCGGTCAAATTTGTATCAATCGTAGCGGCATTACACCGCGATACGACTTGTCAATTTATTGTGAATGGGTACCGTTCAAGTCGACGTGAAGTTTACTGTGGTGTCCGGCAAGGGTGCCCACTTGCTCCCCTTCTTTTTATACTCGCCTTGGATAGTGTCTACTGGGTGATTCAAGAGAGGGATGACATTCGCCGGGAACCTCTTACATCTGTTTGGAGAACCACTGACCTCAAAATTTCGGTCTACGCTGATGACACGGCGGTATACCTGCGCGATCGTTCTGCCGTTCTGCCTTTTGTTACGATTTTCGATGATTTTGCGGCTGTTTCAGGGTTGTTGACAAACCGATCCAAGTCTATGATCATTGACTGGACTCAGGCGGATCATCTCTGCCTTTGGACACATATGGCCTCAAGTTGCTGTCTCCAACCAAATCCTGCAGATCTCTTGGTGTAGTGGTGGGTCAACAGGATGCGATAAGTGCCAATTGGTCTAAATGCATATGATCCCTATGGAGTCGCCATACTAGCCCGAGAAAAGACTAACACGGTGGAACAAAGAGCTCGACTGGCTAGCGCCATCGCAGTGTTAAAAATTACCTATTTAGCACGGCACTGCATGGCTCCCGCCATGGTAACTCGGTTGCAGGGATTGATTCTGGACTTTGTCTGGGGCGTCCGAAATGGCAAGAAGTCCCGACGGTGGGTCCCCTCCGATATGGCCTCACTACCGATACAGCAATGTGGGTTATCGGTACCGTGTATTCTAACGGAACTGATGACTATGGCGGCGACCGCCGTTGGACAGTGGGAATCTACAGCTTCGACGAGATATTTGCTGATCGGTGATTTCTTATGGAGCTCTACCGACTCGGGCCCGGCTTACATCACGCCATGTTGGGCCCAAGACCAGAAGCCTCGACTCCAAGCGACGCCTTGGTTAACCGGATCTAAAACTGTAGGGCTTTCAGCTGCTCCATGCACGCCAAGGAGAGGTCATGGAGGTCTGCCGGAGAGCCGTTTCTTTTATATCGATAGCCGTGGTCGAATACAATGGAGATGGTAGTGTTACAATTGATGTACGCCGTGTGCTGGACGAAAGGCTGCAGGACGGGATGCTAGCGGAAGTAGAGACATCAGGTCGATTTGAGCAGAGGTGGATGGTACACGCGACGATGACAGACATGTCGTGGCTGACGGACCGCAGAGGCAATGTGTATACCTTGAACGGAGAAGATTTTGCGCAGGGGTCCAAGTACCTTGGAGATATAATGATCTGGGAGCCGACTCAGAGTGGTATCATTCG
This sequence comes from Peronosclerospora sorghi, assembly GCA_026184515.1. NCBI lineage: Eukaryota > Oomycota > Peronosporomycetes > Peronosporales > Peronosporaceae > Peronosclerospora > Peronosclerospora sorghi. Next base: position 2,792,232 of record CM047589.1, on the reverse strand, counting down.
TTTTTTTCCCAAGCTCAACATGTCTACTCACTCTATGGCGAAGCGTCGGCACTTTGGGTCCTTCTGCCGTGCTCTCCTATACAATTTTCCAGCACTCGCCTACCGGACAGTTGAGTCAGGAGCGTTGATAGCTTACTCGACAAAGGTCCACCATAATCATGAATTTCTCCTCGGCCATAACGGTATATTGATATCGCATTTCGACACGGAAATGGCGGGGAAAGCGGATCCGGTCTCATCGATGTATGTTTGCGATGCCACCGCGCGTCTGGACAGTGGAACTACTGTCCACTTTGGTGCGCATCCGATGCTCACGCGTGTTTTACACCTATGGGCTAGCCGTCGACGATGGAGGCCGCAACGAAGAAAACTTAAACAGATAATCGATCGCAGACGAAATGAGGAAGGCAAACGCATTTGCGACGAACGAGTGGCAAAGCCGGATTTCCAAGTGATTGCAGCAGGTACATCTCTGATAGAATGAAGAGACATTAGAAGGAGATGAGTTTCCTTCCCGACGAAAGCGCAGACGCTTTATCGTCTGAAGAGTAACATCTTCCCGCTCTAGAATTGGGCTAGCCAGGATCTATCTTGTCCAGACCCAGCGTGTCCGACTTCCATTCCGGTCATGGTTAATCATGTATTTTGGGATTGCCCAAGTGCCCGGCGCCATTGGGATTATTTACTTGAACGATGGCGACAGCCTTGCGACTTGAGGGAGACAGATCTTCACGTCTGGTGTTTGGCATGGACCTTCCGGCTACTCCGGGTTATGCGTGGGATGCCATCAAAGACGCTATAGGACCCGTCGTTGATGTGTCTCGAGCGAAGGATGCAGTCTTTACCGAAACACGTGAGCTCTGGCGTTTTCTCGTTTCCACGACACTACATTCAATCTGGGTTGAGCGTCTCCGCCGCTTGGAAGACGCATCTCTGACACAGGAAGTACCCAACGCACGAGCCAGGACACAATTTCGACGAGCGGTTTCACGGTTCCGAAGATCAACTTACCAGCCGGACATGGGTGACGACGGACACCTGTTTGCTAGAGTACGGTAGGCGCTTGCTGATACCGTCATCTGCTTTGATGGTCCACCTCCCTTGCGAGCGCTGCTGCTCAACAATCCCTCTGGCGTGTTCCACTTGCTTTTCTTCGATGGGGGATCAAGAGGAAATCCTGGACCGGTCGGATCTGGATCCGGCATTGTCAAACTTCATATCCAGACGCACGCAGCATGCGTCCTGTGGGTATCGAGCCGAACTTCGTATGTAGGTTTTCCAAAATTGACGCAGCTCTAGTTCGAACTTTTAGCATGTCTAGAATGTATATTTTCTGCTCCGGTGTTGGATGGCGCACAATCGGGTAGATACTAATGTCTTCGGCAGGTGGATGATTATGTTATGTTCACCCTCAATTTTGATGCTGAACTTAACCTTCCCACCCTCTTTTCTGATGATTTCCTTCGACTGACAATTGGTCAACCTGGTTCTGGTTTCTCGCTCTTTTGGTTCTCGATTCCTCGTTCCCACAATTGATGTTCCGCGTAATCATGTAAGGCTTTCTAGTTTTTCACATAATTGACCGGGTTCAATGTCTTTATTGGTCCGTTTTTCGATAGTGCACACAAACCCCAGTCGATGCATTCCGCTGTAAGAGCGTCGTAGGCTGTTTCTGGTCTGGAAAACAACTTCCCGAAAAACAAAGCGTTAAGAGACGCTGCGACTTCTTCCTCAGGTTCGGCAGCTACAGGTTCTTCCTCGGTAACTGTATCTTCCTCCGCAGCGAGATATTCCTTCACAGCTGGATCGACCGGCGGGATCTCTGCTTGCGCAACAGGATTCCGAGCCAAAAAAGAATTGACCTCTGCTTCCAAGTCCACGTCCCGGAGCTCAAATCAATCTCGTCCTCAATTCTGAATTCATTGTCCTTTATACCAGGTCCTCCAACGACAGAGCTGACATCTTAAATTCCCCGAATGTCATTGGGAGATTCGCCCGGGAAAATCCGGTATGTCATCAGATGCGACATCCTGGTTTTCTCATCGGCTTTCTGACTGGACTACTTCTGCGTATCTTCGACGATCCATTGATACCGGTAATGCTGGAAAGTGGAAATGTAGATCTATAAAATGCAAGATTAAAACCCGCTGAAGGAGATCCATATCTAAAAGAGTACCTATTGTGCTTGAGCTCGCCGTAACACGCTATAATGTGTTCTTGGGTCTTATATATGGATCGGCCAGGAAAGGTCCTAGATAGACAGGAAATTCTCAACCGTGTTCTGATGTGTGCCGGCCGTCTTTTTTTTGCATACGACGCCGTCACCGTGAGTAGATACACCGCTCATCTCTACATAGAGAATCCTTACATTGATGATAATATTACTAGTGGTTTGACTAATCGATGGCCATGGCATGACATTTCATCAATTGACGGTTATTGAACAAATAGCTGCTGTTGAGGACATGAATATTTTTCTACACGCCACAGCTATCACAGCTATCAAGCCATCATATTAAAAATATTTAAAAGCATATGAGTGCAACGATTGCCGATTCTCAACTGTTGACTGCCTGTAGAGATTGTATGCCACAGAATCTGGTGAGGATTCCCACCGATTCTGAAGCAAACTCCAGAGATCTTGCGAAATTTCGCTTTGCCCAATCTCATAAGAATAACGACAGGCTCTTTAGAGTCTTCATTTAGCTGTGAGAAGGGGGAATCGACATTGTGCTTTGCCTCTTGGTGAATTTTTGACGGTTCGCAAAGTCCGCAATGCCTGACAGGTGTAGGACTGGTCGGAGTTGACAGAGTCGGCCCTTTGTCCATTGCCTACTCAGCCCCGTTGCGTATAAAACCGGTTATACCCAGGGGTATACCGCCCGTACCACGGCGTCGGTCTAGCGCTGGCCACATCAGGACACAAACACATCATTTAGCCCGAAATAATGTATTTTATGCCTTAGGCGTCACGTGGAGCTTCGTTTAGAGGTAGTTAGTCTTTCGCGAGGAGGCGTTTGGACCGTCCTCGATAGAAGATGGTTTAAATCCACCTTTTTCTCCTTTTTATGCTTTTTTTTAGCTATGGAATGGACTCTGTCCGGAGACGGGTTCCAATTAAGTACGAGTTGTTGAATCAATTTCCTATATATTAAGGATATACTCGGGCGACTTGTGTGGGTCCCGGACCTGTGTCCCCACACAATTGGTTACAGCTGGGGACCAGCTCTCCAGGCATCCAACATCAAGGGTTCCACAGAAGATTTTTTTTTGAAAATGCACTCATTTCATCATTCGAAAATTTGCTTTTTCGTGGCTAAGTTGCAGCGCCCCCCCCCACCGCAGAAAATTTGGTCACGCGTGACCACACTAAGATCAAATCATTTTTCCTTAAGGAACTGTCCGCCCCCCACGCCCCTTTTTGTCTATCAAAAAGACAATTGCGCTACAGAACCTGGAAGAAGGATTTGGCCAGCAGAATGGAAGTCAGATTGCCGCCAGCGGTCCGAAAATGGCGAAATCTAGCATTTAAAAATGTACGTGTATGTCTCTGTTACTGTATACGCATTGAAATTGCATTATATCTGATTGTTTACAACCTTCTTCAGCAACTGCGATTTAAAACTCCTATAAAAGCCAAGGCTGTGCAGCCTCGCACTCTTCTAAGGACTTCTGCAGAGTGTACAGAGCTGGCTGATCAGTTTATTGAGATGAAGGAGAACAGCTGCATCATTGGTCCAGACGGAAAATAGGTTGTGGCACATTTCGGTGGCCGCTTCGGGCTGCGCAAGGCTGAGTTTTTTTTACTTCCTCCGCGCCATTGCAAGAGACCAAGCAGGTAGCCTTCCACCTCCTGGTAAAAAAACGAAAGCTGACTGGTAAAGTGTGTTGTGTTGGCTACTTAGCAGTTATTTAAAATATATTTTTTTATTGAATTGAATCTGTTCGACATATTGGTGATGTAGAAAACTCATAGCCTTCCTCCCAGGTTAATGATGCAGATGTGGCAGTTAATGATAATTTATCTGATTCTGACAGCAACACATCTGACACAGACGGTAACACCTCCACCAAATGTAAGGAAACAATTTGGGCGTTGGGAGTGTAAGTCTTGTCTTGATTCTTTTGTTGACTTGTTGTTGTGACTGTCATTTTTAGTGGTACAGGGTGATGTTGCAGTGGATGGATTTGAGGATATAAACCGCCCTGGAGTTGTCCATTATGGTGTGACAATGCCGCAGGGTGGGGCTACAAAACGCGGACACTCCACCAAAACCTCTGTAGTCTCGGACAATTTCCGGTCAGGAGCAGGACCTGCTCTCCCAGCACGGCTACGGGAGCTGGAGAAGCTTCTCCTAACTGAGGGTATCTTGGCTGAGATGGACGAGATGAATAAGGCGGATTATTCAGATGAATACCAGCGCAATATCAGTTTCGACTATTATTCTAATGTTACTTAAACGGACATGCGCTTATTTTCTTACTCAAACCTTTTGAAAGGGCGTTTTCGGCGCTGAAAAGACAATATCCGCGTTTGATAGATGCTATGCCACTGGGCCTGTCTGGTGAATATCGGACAGTCAACTCATATGTGACAAATAAGGTTTGTGCGGATACAGATTTCATTCAACAGTTGGCTGTGTAACTTCTCATTGATAATGCCTTTATTAGGTACATTGTGACCCAAACGATGAGGGCCTGACCATGATCGCTGTGTTCACCAACATGGACCGGCATTACATTGCCTTGCAAGAGATCTGGACACATGTGTCTGTTCGTCATAGAAATGTCGTGGCACTGAATAGCGCTATGCTACACCATTTTGTGGCCGGGATTGAGGGGACTGGAGAACGATACTCACTCCTTTTGATCAACAGGAAATACATTAACTCCAAGTTCGAGAGAGATGCACAATTCGCGAATACATATGAGTAAGTATAATAAAATCTGTTTAATATACAGCACACTGTTTTTAACAGCGTTTTTTATTGGTTGACTTGAGACTGTATTGGTTTCATTAAAGCATCCAATGATGGTTTCCTTAAAGTAAGTCTGCGTTGATCCAAAATTTGCGCAGCTTCTCCGGAAGATAGCCTCTGAATTTCTGCAATTCTCTTGATTTCATCATAAATGATTCTTCTTCTGTTAAAAAACCGACGCTCAGTGTCATTCCGACGCCAGGCCGTTTCAAGTTGCGCCTCTAAGTTTTTCACGGCCAGTTGTCCGCCTAGGCCTTCGTCGTACTCTCTGTGGAGACCAGTGACAGAAACAATTTCTCTACTCCGCCGATATTGGGTAATGCTGCTTCCTGCAACTGAAATTGGCTGCTCTACAATTTTCTGCCGAAGTGCTGCAGAATATTCGATTGGGTGCCGTTTCTTCGCTTGGTATTGGAAATGCGCTTTGCGGAGTGATCATAATTGGCACACGTATAGAGAAGAAATCATTCACAACCTGTCGCGTGGTTTACAGCTCGCGTATGTACTCGTCTAGTCTGCATCTGATTTCGTTGCCTTGCACCTGCACCTTATGTAGCGTGTTGAGGAATCCTTGTGCGACCATACTTGAAAGCGCTTACATTGCTAATTGCAATCGCTGATTAATTGGTGCTTCCTCTTGACAGGCCTGAAGCGCAGATGCCTCGTAACCAGTGTACAACGGAGTCTGGAAGAGCGGATGCAAGAACATTGGATGTAGCTGGTAGCTTCTGCGAATTTGAGCAGCGTCTTGTAACAAAATTCTTCGCATGGTCCGTAGTGCGCTCAGAAAGGCTACACCGGCAATATCCTGCTCAAATTCTCCTCTCTGGAATGCCTCCAAATTTTGTTCCACCTCCTGGAACACTTTTTGTGCAAGCGTTTCCGGGACTGCTGCTACCGCACGAGGAAGGAAGAATGCTCCGCCGGTGACAGGGAACTGTTCAACAGCGCTCATGGCTTCTCGCGGCATCGAATCAACATATGACCCAGTCATTGCGCCATTCGAACAGCTCCCAGAAAAAAATTATATGGCTATGTGAGGCGCCTTTTTGAAAGTGTGATTAGTACTGAAGACATTGCCGAGTTTTTTTTGAGAAGATGAAACATTCCCTACCTGCAACTGACATGATGTTTGCTCCAACCTTTCGTGGCTTGTGAACAATATGAGACAAGAATATTCCACATGCTTTAAATGCCATCTTCTGTGCCTCACGATGGTCATCCGGGTTCATCTGCTTAAGCCTGCTCCCAGCAAAGAACAAGTATGTGCCATACCAGTTTTTCCTCTCTTTGAAATCAGGGAAAGACTCCTTGTCAATGTGGAACCGATAAAAAAGATAAAAAGCTATTGCCCCAATGGCGCAGAGCTCGGGAGATTTGGATCGCATAGCGGTCCCAGAACAATTTTGACCCATTGGTTTGTCTTTCCCTGGTCCATGATGCATAGCAGGGCTGGACATGCTCCAGGACCCTCGTTCTCAATAGCTTCCACCATCTGGATGTGAGCAAACTGCGAAATGTTTAGCCTCTTACTCAAATTTATACTATATGTCAACTCATTTCTTACCTGGAGTATTCGTCGTCTTCCCCTCGCATCAGCATCATATAGGCAATTAGTAAATCACCTATGTTCTGCAGCTGATTTCCGGAGTTGTCAGACATATAGTGGTGGTGCAAAGTCATCATCTCCTTGACGGTGTAACCATCTGCAAGGGTGTTCATTCCGCGATCTTCAAACGCCTCCGCCGTCTCGTTGTCTCTTTGCGCTTCAATGACTGGATGAATGATCTAAGTGCAATTCCATTTGGATCTGGATTTGAATGCATCTTTAGTGAAATTTGGGCATTCCACAGTTGCATTAGAGCCGATATGTATGCTTGGTAAGACTTTACACTGAGTGGTACTGGGTGACTTTTGTCGTTGCTTTTTACATTCATCTTATCGTCTTTCTTTTCCACAACCTATGTGAGGAAAAGCAGTAGCTTTCCTTCATCTACAGCATGACCATCAGCAAAATTGCGCTCATTGCACCAATTCTAGGAAGCACTTAAATGGTGAGGATAATGCGAGTAAAGAATGATTTCACAATGGACAAAATCTCACCATGCACTCCTTCTGTCGATAGATGTAAGTTTTGCAGGTGTTTGGAGGGGCAGCTACTATGGCACGTGCAACTGTCATTTGCACTGCCTGCTCAACGTCCGCATTTTTGTGCGAGCTTGTTTCAATATGTGGCCGTAGATATGTAGAATACATACTATTTTGTGCACTGTAATGAATGTGAAGTGCTCTGTTATTCTTCTTCGTCCCGTGGGTACCGGTAGTAGTTTTCGACTATCTGTCGAGTATCGGGAGTGATATGGCACCAATGACTACACTAGTCTATTAGTACACAGTGGTCACCGTACACATGCATTACATTTATTGAAAAGTATGAAAGCGCAGTAAATATATTCAAGTCACTTCTCAATTTGCCTCGTCGAGCACAATCCGATCAAGCGACAGCCAGAAGTAACCAGCATTTAAAAACCAACCAATAAGCTACGAGATGACTCCAGAGGACCCGAACGAATCGACGATCTCAGCCACTCCGCAACTGGGTACTGTGGTACCCGCCTATCCCTAGCAGCTGTCCGGTCCCGGTTCTGTCGCCTCAGCTGTCGTCGAACCAACCGTTTCAGCACCGGACTCATCCAGTGCCCCGTCTACTGTGACACCAAGTTGTAGAGTCGATGATGTCGTCGACGAAGACCTCGCGGTGCGCACCGTCGACGCCGGTGCTGGCATGTCCGTGGTCCTGCGTGACACGTCCTCACCAATGAACGTCGACGGAGGGCCGCAAGAAGAAACGACGGCGTCACCGCCATCAGCTCCGGCGGACACCCCCACTGAGAAAAACGATGACGGTGGTGCTGCCTCCCGCAATGCCTCAACTGCGAGAGCGAACCCAATCTCGCTCCGCGCGCTTCTCAAGCGCGATGCCAAGATCCGCCGCGACAAAGCGCCTGTTCCTGTCTTCGCGCAACTTACGTTGCCGCTCCCCCGGGCTATCGATATTGACGCCATTGAAGCTCTCTACGACTCCGGCGAGAGAAAGGAAACAGTGGCCACCTCGATCGCCCATTCCCGTCCATATGAACTTCCTCGAGCCAAATACGTGATGACGATCGACACCCGGCGTGCTTTCGAACGCACAAATATCACGAAGATCGCATAAAAGCCTTTCTCAAGGACAACGGAAACCACGTAGTTCAAGAGAAGATCCAATCCGGTTAGATCGGGCATATCTCGAAAGGCCGCGGTGGTGCACTCCGTGTAAAAGTTAAGACTCGCGCTGCGTGCGAAGCGCTGGCGCTTATAAGAAGTAAAGATACTCGGTGGAAAGTACCGGTTCTCCGATTTCGATATTCTCGCGGATCGGTATTATCTCGACGTGTCAAGCGTCGAAAGCGATTTTGACGACCAAGCGATGGTGGAGACCTTTCATGAACTCGGGGCAAAGCCCATATATGCTACGTTCCGCTACGTCTGTCTCTCGGCAGGCCTTACGACCGCGACGTTTCGCATCTATTTCCGCGCAAGCCGGTGTCCCGACGCGCTGATGGTAGGCGGTAAGGTCTGCGAGCAGATCGTCTTTGGGGGTCGTGTCTATCCAGCTCTGGGGCGAGATGCTACGTTTCCGTCCCAGCGCCTCGGTTTTGGCCAGCGGTCACCGCGTGTTCTATCATTAGACGTAGCTTGATATCCAACGACTGGAGAGGGAGTGGAAACTCAGTCAACAAAAGAGGGTGTAGGACGGAAGTCGTACGCCAACGTATTCAAGCAAGGCGCGTCAACGCCCAGAAAACAAGGACCAAACGACGAGGCCGTCAGTGTCCTCTCCTTGGACACAAATGCGGTATCAGTGTTAACGCCACACGGTAGTCCGAAGGGGAAGACGCAAGAGAAGTCTCTGGTTGTCTATACACCTCAATCCGGTGGGTTACGCTCCATCACGCTTCTGCTCGGGTAGAACGCGGAGAACCAAGGTGACACGAAGACCTCCAAGGCCAGTGCAAAGAAGCCGAAGGGCAAACGCACTCGCAGTACTGAAGACTTCGCGAACATGCTCCATAAAGGCAAGCCCAATCCTGTCGGCGGTATCGCGACGAGCAACTACTTCGCAGTACTCGAACAAGTCGAAGTTGAATTTGAGTGCCAGCGTGCGGTGGTCAGTGACAGTACCCCGGTGCGGTTACAGATTGTTCCACGCAAGGTAACCGTCCCTGAAACTGTGTGCAAGAGTACCGAGGCGAGCCACTTTATCTTCAAGGAACACACGTCCGTGAAGAGAACGAAGCAGGCGATACCGATCCAATAGACGGTAGCAGAGCTCGAGGACGCGGAGGAGACTGCCAAACCCCAGCTAAAGCCGACGCAACTCGCCGCTGCTGACGCTCGTGTCGCTGGGCTCCGCAACACGATGCGGAAACCGAACAATCCGGACACGATGTGCTTCATGGCGTCGTCGAAGGCTCCGCTCGCTTTCAACGCTGCATTGCTGGCCGAGATGAGCGAGACCAAGCTCAGTATTTCGGAAGTCGCGCAACTGCACATGCTGAACCGTGTGTTGAGTGCTTCAGACCCCAACAACGACGACTTTCGCTCACAAATGGAAAAAAATACTTCGGAACCAAACTCCCGAAGACTCGTGAAGAGCTCTTCAGCGCGGCTGCCGGCTGGTGGAGGGATCCAGACATCAAACCAATGCTGCGTGCAACGCGCGCGCTGGCGTTGTTCGAGTTAATGCTGATGTGAACGGCTCCTCAAGTCTTCATGAAAGACATATGGATCCAGCGCCTAACCGGCCACCCGGTTGCGTGGATCCCGGCTCTCAACTGACGTCTCCTGCACCCGAACATACTGCTGAGTTTGTTGCGGTACGGGTTGGGCGCCCAGTGCTTCGACTTTTGGAAGACGCTCCAATGGCAAGGCTCGCTACTCGATGACCTCGAGTTCTCCGTGACTGTGAACTGTTTTTCCAAGCTGATGAAGCCATTATGCAGCTGAAGACAGTGGACAGTAAGCCACCAGTACTTGAGACTGGGCCGCTGCAATTTGAGTGCTAAGGAGGACCCAAGAGAGACGAGCAGACCAGTCTCGTGGGATGGTGTCAGTCTCCTGACTGTCAACACCAACGGGATCAAGAAGAATGGTCACCTACTCATCGAGAATCTGCTGATGAAACACAGCCTCGTTTGTGTCCAAGAAACCAAACTTCGAGACTCCCATCATATCGCCACACTTGCTTTCAACCACGAGGCACGCTTTCAGCACAAGTTGTTCGTCAACGACCACAACTCTTCAACCCTCGTGGCGCAACCTAACCGTTCTGGCGGGGGGGGGGGGTCCCACAGTTCTGCGGTCCGACTTTCCCGGGTACGAGACAGCAAAGGAGCTCCCAGAGCTGTCTGTACCTGGCCGGTACCTGGTAGTTGAAGTTGTAGTAAATAGCGCCACGATCTTTATCCACAACGTGTACTCTCCGGTGGATAACGAAGGCGTCGTTGACGCGTGGCGGAGTCACCACCCAGACGAGCGTGTCTTCACCGTTCCGCGTCCTCGACATAATCGGCTTGACTACATCTTGCTCTCAAACGATTTCTGCGGAGCCGTCTACAGTGATTCTAAATATTTTGAACCGAGGGGCGCTGGAGATCACCTAGCGCATCAAGTGACTCTCCGATCCATGGCGCAGCTTCACGGGCGGGGGCTCTGGCGTTTTCCAGCGAAGCTACTTGACTATCCGGATGTCGTCCAAGCTATAGAAGCTGAAGCACACGATGTTCGGCAACAATTACGACAGTCGTCCAGCCCAGGAAAGACGTGGCATCGCTGGAAGCGCGAGACACGCAAGCTGATCCAAGCATTAGACAAGCGGTTGCGAGGCTAACAGGAGATAACAGTTCGTGCGGCCCACCGAACACTCACCACTGCAGAAGAGCGGTACCGACGAGATGGTGGCGAAGCATCGCATATCGCGTTCCATACAGCGCTGCAGACATACAACGAGTGTGTATGTACATCTCGGGCGTACAACCAAGACACCGCCTTTGACTTCCATGCTTCCGTGTCAGAGACTTCGTCCAAGTATTTCTTCCGACCGCTTGACGGGTCTCTCGGTCGTGTCAGCATCGAGGAGGTACGGAAGGCGGATGGTGACCTGTCGAATAATCCAGCTGACATATCCGATATGTTTCGGGATAACTGGGACTCGATCATGGGGGATCCAGTAAGTTCATCTGGCCATCCACCCGACCCAAGTGACGCGGACATGGAGCGTCTGCTTAGGACCATCGATAAGACACTATCGGAAGACGATGCGTCAGAGCTCAATGGTTCCATTACTGCCAGCGACCTGTCTACATCCATTCGAAAGATGCGGGCTCATTTAGCACCCGTTCCGGATGGCTTCACGGCGGCCTTCTACCAAGTCGCACCGGACGTGCTCGGTGAGTGTCTCACAATCGTGTTTAACTTCCAGCTCGATTGCGGCGAACTTATCCCATGCCAACGTCAATCTGCAAACAGCTTGCTACACAAGAAGGGCGAGCGTGCAAATCCGGGAACTACCGACCCATCGTGCTCATGGGCGTTGATGTCAAGGCGCTATCGAAGGTGCTTGCCTTCCGGCTACAAGCATACCTGCCCAAGCTCATCCATCCTGACCAGAAAGCTTTTGTGAAAGGTCGGTCACTCCATCATCTCGTCCGGTCCATTTCGGATCTCCAGGACCTGGTGACGAATTGGGGTGTAGAATGGTACGCAGTGTTCCTTGACTTCTAGAAAGCTTACGATCGTGTCAACTGGACCTACATGTTTAAAGTTCTCGTTCGGATGGGCTGTGGTGGCGAGTTCTTACGCTGGGTTCAACTCCTGTATACGCAACCGCAAGATCGTCTCATGATCAATGGTCATGTGCAAGAAGCCATCGAACCGACACGCGGAGTCAAACAAGGGGACCCCCTCTCGGCGTTGTTGTTTCTTCTCGTGATCGAGCCGCTTGGGAACTTGCTACGGCGACACGAAGAGTATGGGATATGCATCAACAATGACTTCACAGTGACCTGCATCTTCTTTGCTGATGACTCCACACTGCTTAGCAACTCTCGAGAAGGAGACCAAGCACAGCTCGACCTTGTGGGCGAATATTGCAGGGGGTCTGGTGCGAGGCTCAACAGAACCAAGTGCGTGTTGATGAGCCTCAATAGGCCGAAGGACGCGCCTCCAATGGGTGATCTCCAGTCTTTGGGCTCCGAGGACGTCGTAAAGTATCTTGGTCTGCTCTTCGGCCAACTCTCCACAGACGACCAGATTGTCCATTTCCTCGACAAGCGGTTCTACGATGGTTTTCAGTCGTGGCATCGGAGAGTGCGGACGATTGATGGCCGCCTTCTCATTGCCCATACAATGGTCTTGTCCCGGTTGTGGCACTACACTGTACACGTGGTAGTGCCCGAACGTCTGCTAAAACAATGGCAAGCTGCTCTACACCGCTTCGTTCTGGGCAGACGGGTTAGACGTGGAGAGAGGTACTTCCAGCTTCTCCCGAACGGGTTTCTTCGCCTGCGACGGGATGACGGTGGACTGCAGATCCCTAACATTGGCGAGCGGGTTAAACGGCAGCGAATCCAGCTACTTCTCCAGTTTGTACGAGACTCCGACCCGCTGTATGCAACTGGGCTACACCAGGAATGCAGATCATTTCGGGTTTCTTCCCTGAGTGGGGTCCACGGAAACACCTTGAATTTCTGACCGTGAACCCCCGGCCTTACGGTTGCGACCTCAACTGGTCTAGCCTGTCGACTTGGTGGCGCGCGACGTGGCGGCATTGGTCAGCTATTCAGTGGCCAGTCACGTGGCAACACCTCCAGCAAGAAGAGAGGCTTGCATATGCACTGCAGGAGCCAATCTGGTTCCATCTAGACCCGACTTTCCAGTACGAGCCTCGATCGCGAGTTGTCGATCACGCCAGTCCGCGCCGCAGCTTGTGCATGATAGTCGAACCGCAACGCAGCTTCCGCCGCCACATTGCGTGTGCATTCCGGTTGAGGGTCTTCGTTGACATGCTGAGTAAAGATGGAAGCTGGCCTTCGGAAGTCAGTTTCGCCGAATCTCACATCGACTACAGGCACACTGCCGTTCAGCCGTATCAGCAGTTTCGGTGGCTAAAAAAGCTGCATCAAGAGCTGACACAAATGTATAGACAAATTCTGGAACTCTGTGATGCGAGCGCAGTAAAAATTCTCCCAAGAGTGTCTACTAACCCTGCACCCTACGCTGGAGTCAGGGTCAACGGTCAGCTTCTTCTTGTGCCGCATGCCTCTCGGTCACAACTGTTACACCTTATCCAGAAGCCGGAGGTTCACACCAGGCCTCATCCGATCATCTTGCACGACAACGGGGCGTACGAAAGTGACGTGAAGCGTTTTGTGGGGCTGAGGAAGCATCTACGACGTCTTCTCTTGCCAATTTATGAAGATTTACAGTTCCGGGTTGCGTTCCGGATGTCCCAGTTAGGTCAAGGTTCTCCTTCATGTCGGCCACGGCTCCAGACATCATCTACTGTCCCAGGGAAGAATGTCGCTCCGTTGAGACCGAGAGGCATTTATTCTTCGACTGTTCGCTCGCTCGAGACTTGTGGCCTACCATCGCCCACGACTGGAACATCTTTACAAGCCCTCCTAGTTGGAAACAGATCGTGCTTGGTCGTCTGCCGAGCATCGGAGAAAAATGGAGGAACGACCGGCCTGAGATTGGGGATATGTGGGATATTCTTCGGTCAATCACCATGCACTTGCTGTGGACTGACAGAAATAGCCGGCTGTTCAACGGTCGTGCACCGATGCCAGCAAACCCAGCACTGCGCGTGATCTACACGACCTTAAGTGCCCACGTTAGAGCTTGTCTCCGTCGACGCTATGATGACCTTCTTCAAGCTGCACTCCTTCGGCGACTACACGAACGGGGAAGAAGTCCTTCGCTTGGAGGATTCGTCAAACAACGGGAAAATTCTTCCAAGTAAGATATTTGGCCTAATATGCTGTTTCGCGTTGGTATTCACCATGACCAGCTTAGGCGCCGTCCTGCGTCGGCGACGCAGCGGCTCTGCCTCCACGCCCTCAATGGTTTCTCCTCCCCACTGGGGACAGACTGGAATTTTTTACGATGTCAAGATTATCCTACTCTAGCTTGCGCATTTCTTCAAGATGTACCCGTTTATTGCTGCGTTACACCTTCCTCCACTGGAATTTGATACACATACCTGGATGAGACCGCCAACCCTATCTTCTAGTGACTGCTTCAACTTGGAGATTATTGGAGCTACCCACTCTTTCTGGATTTATTCCCTCCGCGTTCAGTCCGGCGAGCCTTCTGTTTATTGTCCCGATTCAAGCTTGGAGTGAGTGGCCTAAAGCTCACACACACCTCCTTGGCTTTATCCGGTACTGTTGTACCTTTTTCGGCAGCTTTGACATGCCGGACCCAGAGGATGGCTTGGGAAAACTTATAATCTCCAAGTGGACGACGGGAACCCCCATCGTAAAAATAGATGGACTGTGCTTCGGTTAACTCCACCACGAAACAATGGTCCTCTCGCTTGGAATCGATGGTTGCCACCAGATAGTACCCAGGCGCGGTTATGCAACACGCAATCCCCGTGAATCCAGTAAACCTGCCGTAGTACTGGTTCCTGACAATGACGACGTTCCACCCCGCTCTGGTTAAGAAGTCAAGGAGTTCATTCACGACTGCTCGACTCAGGCCCCTTTCTTTCGACCGATTGATCTGTTTTTTTTTCCTGCTCCCACGATGATACAATCTCTTCAGTCAGCCGAAATGATGAACCGATTAGCGTCATCATCGTTCGAATCTCATCATACACACACGAGAAAACTTGGTTGCATCCGAGGGTCAAATACGTGCGTTCGCTTCTGATGAAGTTGGCAAAAGGGACCACAGACTCGCCAGATTTCTCCCATTCCTCAACACAACTCTTCCGCTTATCCACCAGGTAGGTCCATTGACGGGCCCTAGCGCAATCAGCCCTCGACAACCACTGGAAGCGATCAGCCTCTTCTTCAGCGTCGACCCACTTGACAAGGTACCACGTTTCCCCGTTCTCCTCCTTTCGATCCGAAATCATGGCAACCTCAGCAACCTCGTAATCCGGCTTCGACGTCAGCATATCACTAGCCGATACGATAGGACGCTTTCTTGCCCGCAGCACGCTGGTTCCCACTGTAAGATCCACTGGAGACGTCACCTCACTCTCCACTGCCACTTCAGCACTACTTCGAGTGTCCTCAGCGTTCGTGGCCGCTCCTTCACCGTCCGCGGAGGAACTTGTACGCGAACGTCCGGCATCCTCGGCAACCACACTTTTAGACCGATCCCGCGATGCGCTATCGGACGACAAAGTCGGATTATGCCCTAAATCGTCCCCCTCAAGGTTCGCAGGGACTGGCTTCTCAAGTGTGGCGTCCGTAGGGTTGACCGGAGCGTGGCCTGTACACCGTTCCATTCCCTACAAGCACAAGTGTTAGTGTTTCACGCTACTCAAGTCGACTACAGGACTTACCAGTCTCTGTGTGAATCCACTTCCGCGCCACGTGGCAACTTTGGAAATGTGAGTCTGGATAGTCGGAAATCGATATCAACTTATGGGAGTTTTCCAAGCCCTTCGAGGGGATCGAACCAGTACAGACACTTTGTATCTGATCGACTGGGCTACTGAACAACTTGGAAGTAAACAACCACTACCAAATTCAAATACTTCATCAAGTGGACGTCAGAAGGTACGCATGTTCATTACCTAATTATTTACTGTAGTATTTAAGTTAGGTAGGTTGAGAAGTAACCTCGTCTTATTCTAGTAATAAAGACACTTGAACTAAATATATTCAAGTCAGATGCTAGGGACCTGCACTTTAACAGCCATAGATATACTCTTTTTTCCTACATATACACTCTTTGTGTAGACGGATACAGTATACTTATAGCAAAAAAATTAGTGCCGGTCCCAGTGGGCTGTGTGGGTGCCCACCTGAAATTGTCGACCGTATCCCGTATATATATTAACAACCTAAACATGCACCATCGATTTGCAACGTGTGCACATCGTCCCAGGACCCCAATCGATAAGTGACCGAACTTAATGCATCGGCGCATGTTGAAATTTGAACTTGGACCCCTAAAAACAACAAGTTTCGACGACAGTTTCTTGTGAGACCGTGGGTGGGGGACGGGGTACATCATCTTACGTACCTACGGCGAATGTATTTTTTTTTGTTTTGCTCTAGTTTTTACTGGTGATTTTGTGTGTCATGCAGTAGGTTCGGATTTGGAGAAACTCGGTAAGGTCGGCCATAATCGTGCCTTTCTCAATCGTCAAGACGCTGAGGATGGAAAGAGAACAAAACATCGCGTGCGTTTCCATGACGTTCGATGCCATGTTGAAAATGTGGGTGTCGGAGCTCCCGCAAGCGGACGAAGCTGATCCCAAGCATGTGGAATTGAAGCTGAGATCGAGTCGGAAAAGGATTGTGAAGAAGAGGTGATAGAGAAAGGCAGAACCATGTGCTTGTGACCATTACTACTGACTCTAAAGGGTACTTTACCGTCGAATTGCTAATACGTAACAGGCTCCTATAAGTATCAAATGTTGACGGTCTGGTGTTTGCAGATAGGGTCTAGTTTCTAAAGTAGGATTCTGCTCGTAACCATTTGGCACAACGTTGCGATTTCATCATCATAGTATGTGTGAGAGCACACGACTCATGTAGTCCAAACCATGTCCTTCATCGCAAATGGTCATCATAAAGATAGAGACGAATCTATCTCTAACTACCATATGAGGCCATACACTCCAAGTTGATGTTTTCGGACATCCAGGGTCTTTTCCTAGGGGATGGGAACCTCCTTTTCGAACTGGGTACCTACCTGTCTGTCGCTGTCATCGAGGCTAAAAGGCCTGCCTTGCTCCTCCTCTAAGATGTTAGAGACAACGACAGCTTTAGTCCCATGCACAAAAAAACAAAAGCAAACCCCTCATCAGATCCGTTTAAGCGCATGGCGAACGCAAAAGCCATGACACGCGAGATCACAATCCAGCTGGTCCTTGTGTCTTCTGTGACAAACTCTATGCACGTGCTCAAGCTTCGAGACCGAGGTAGCCACCAGCCGGCTTTGTATCACGAGGTAGATGAAAAAAAAAAGAGCCATCTTCCATTTTGCTTGACAAGTGGCGAGGTAGTTGTGCCGACTCGCGCCGAGTCGAAACCCATTCGTGGTCGCGACACGTACGCTCCGTGTCTTTAAGCGTTCTTGTTTGTCTCTCTAACCGTACCGGGTGCGTCAAGTGGTCGAGGTCTGTACGCTGGACGCTTCCCCCCACCTGCCATTGGCAGTTATTACGTGTGTTCATGACACGCGTGCGAACGTGTCATGCGTTCATTGTGCTGTGTCTCTCCGTCCAACATGGTGTCATGGTCGTACAGATCGAAGCGAATGGCACGCACGTCGCGACACATGGGACGCCCACCGCCGTCGCCCCCCACGTCGTCGCCCGACACACTACCAACACAAGTCTTTCTCATCCAGTCGAGCCACGTCCTGGCACGGTGCATCCACCGCGTGGAGACACGAATGGCACGGTGCATCCACCTCCTGGACACACAAGTGGAGCAACACGACACACTCGCGACACGCAGGGACTAGTGTATACGCCGTCCCCTCCCGTCCACCCGGGGATGCCACCACCGTCCGCACTGGAAATTGGACGCACGCCCCCAAATGACACGCTTCCACCAGGTCCACCCAATGCCACCACGACCCCCGCGTCGCGTCCACCGGACGCTCCGGCTCCCGCTCCAATGACACCCGTCCCAAACCTGGTCCTCCTCCCTCCCCCAACGCCCGTGCCACCGGCTCCAGTGGCACCGGTGCCACCCGTCCCCGACCTGGTCCTCCTCGCTCCCCCAACGCCCGGACCACCCGCTCCACCGGCCAACAACATGACCCTCCCCGCTCCGCTGGAGAGTGGACCCACCTCGACGACGCCCTCGCCTCCGACGCCGCCCGTGCTCGAGCCACCTGCTTCATCATCGCCACTTCCTTCCCATGAACGTCCTCCACCGAGTGAGATCCAGCAGGAGGAACGTACGGAGCCCGACCAAGCGGACCCGACCATGGACAACCTCACGCTCGCGCCCATTCTATCCGATGACATCGAGACAGAGCCACGTGTGCCCCATCACGAGCGCACGTACCCTCGCAACAACGTCTCGACGTCGTCCTCGAGTCCCGCGGACGCGATCTCGGGCTGGACACTCGCGCTCATTATCACGGGCACGGTCGTGGCCGTGCTCGTGTCGATCTTCTTTGTCCATCGACGCCACGTGCGGCTCACGACCGCGCAGACACGACGGCGCGGGACACTCGAACAACGCGCGTTGGATTCCTTGTTTCGACAGAATCGTGTGACCGTGCCGGGCACGAGTCAGACGTCGTCGAGCGACCAGTTTGTCACGGAGCCACTCACGCCGTGTGAGGACATTGTCGTCGTGGCCACGTCGTTTGACGAGCAAGCACAGGCAAGCACACGAACCGATGGGTTTGCTGCGTCCGGGGCGCAAGCGCTGCTGCATCGAGACGGGACGCACGCTCGTCGTCCAACGGCCGTGCGTACGAGTATCCATACCCCCACGGACAGTTACAACGAGAATCGGTACGATTCCTTTAGGGGTGTGGCCCCGTCCTCCCTCTTGTCGTCCAAATTGGACTCAGAGTCCGTACAATCTTCGTCTTCGGCGCGAAGCTCCGTCCTCTCGATTGGAAGTATTGGCCCCGCAAGTCTTCGACCGTCGGCCCAACCGTCTTTCCTATCGCATGCTAAGCGACAGTCGTCCATGAAGGAGAGTGCCATGGGCTTGAGTCGATCCAGTGGTGGCTATTCCGTGCTGGATGCCTCGGTACGGAGCGAACTGGATCGCACGAGCGCGGATGTACGACCAAACGCGTCGGGCATGACACTCCCGCGCTCGAGTCAAACGTCCACGGGCTATGGCGACAAGAGCTTTTCCAGTCGCTTGAGTGACGCCATGAGTGACTTTAACGCGGAGGAGAGCTATGCGGACAGTTTTATAGACATTGAGCGACACTTTGGTCGGGACACAGACGATAGTCTATATGATGTTAATAAGATAAGTGACGTCTAAAAAACAAAATGACACGCGGGGAGGTAATGATAACCCTTCCAAGTGTATATCTATTTCTATACACAAGGGATACAGAGCGAGTGTCTCTAACGAGTGGCTACCTCCATGGCCGCGACGATGCGGTCCCGTGCCTTGAGTCCTTTAACCCCCAGCTCCTGCTCGTCCTTGATACTCAGCAGGTAATTGTCGAGTCCGCCGCATTTATCGATACACCGCAGCGTGTGCGTCGTGACATTCAGCCCCACCTTTTCATCCAGCGCCTCTGAGTACAAATGTTTCCACTGGTGGTTCACTTTCCACGCACGGCGCGTCCGACGTTTCGAGAACGAGACGTTGTTGCCAAAGGATTTGTCACGACCCGCAAACAGGCCTCGTTGGGCGCGTCCCGACACGTGCTGACGCTTGGACGCACGCGTGAAGGCTTCGAGGAAGCGAATCGAAGAGGAAGCCATGGATGGGGTGGGGTGGGCAAGACCAATGGGACAAGTTGATTGGCTGGAAGGTCTGTGTGGTGTTAGGTCGTTGCTTTTTTGTGGGCCACACCAAACGATGAGAGCAAACCGTATGATTTGATCCGTGCGTCTCTAAAAAATGGGTACAGCATCGTGTTTACATAGCAAAAACGCGCCGTCTGCTGTCCACTATTCGAATCTGTTGAAAATATTCATAATACAGGTTTTTATTAAGGGAAAAACTAAACAGTACCGTGTCCAAATTAGGCTTATTTAGAACTCGATTTTACTCGATTTTGATTGGCTGTTTTGAGCCTGCAGGGTTTAGGGCTTAGGGTTTACGGTTGCTTGTTGGTTGGTTGAAACAGCCAATCAAATCGTTGGTTGGTTGAAACAGCCAATCAAAATCGAGTAAAATCGAGTCCTAATTTGGACACGGTACTGTTTAGTGGACCCCTTTTATTAAAGCCAGGTAGGATTGATATTTCCATTAGTAGCAATATTCATATCGTAGTTATTAGTAAAACACTATGTACTCGTACTCGAGTCTGAGTACATATGTTTGGGCACTAATAAGTAATGTAGAGTACACAACAGATGAAAGTTCGCTATAACTTCAACAAATTATGCATACAGTAGAACCTGTCTAAATTGATACTGGCTAAACTAATAACCTCCGCAAACAAATATTTCTTGCCGGTCCCGAGCTAGTCCCCATATTGGAATTAATAAACCTCCGTAATGTGATATTTGATAAATTTTCTCAGTCCCACAACTGTGGGGGAGTCAAGTTCGAAATCGAAAACATTAGCATCGATAACCTGACTACCACCATCGCGCCCAGCCTTCCAACTTTCGGAGGGGGTACTCCGCGGACCACCACTCGAGATCTGGTCCGATCGTCCGCTGCAAGCAGACGACCGGTCGTCATCAGAACCCACTTGGTCCGATTGTTTAGTGTCCATCTCACCTTGTGTACCCGATGGAATGGGCTAGTTACACACTCGGTGGATCGGGATCGAAGATTGGATCGAAGCGGTCTTGAATATAGAAGACCGATCTGGGTAGGTATCTCTGGGGCGGAACTCTTCACCCCAGACACAAACAGACCAAAAACACTTCCAAGAGATAACTTCCAATAGTTCGATCGTCCAAACGATCAAGACCTGACAAATACGAAATAATAGAGGGTAGACCGACCGTTCCGGTCTAGCCCCTGACCAATACGAAATAAGACCAAAACCGGTCTAGTTCCCAACCAATATTAAAACAAGCCAATATGTCCGCGTAAAGACCCAATATGCTCGTGAAACTCGACAAACGATATCTCCACGCCAAGACCAATCCAGTGAATAGCACGTTCCAAACGTACTTGAGTTGAGGTGTTGAGATCGCCAAATCGTACTCCAGTCGAGGGACTTCCGGTGGGCCAAAGTGCGCGTGCGGCGCGTCCAGATCGGGTATAATGGGCGAGAGGGGATAATTCGACCCTCTGCCCCCAAACACTCCGCGGGGGCGGAGGCAACTAGTGTACAAAAGGGAAGAACGGCGACCCCTAGCTGTGGTGTGAACCAAGACCAGAAGAGGTTTCAGCCACTTATCCGAAAGCTAAAAGATTTCCTTACTTAAAGGTATAACCTCTGTCCTAAAAGGTAAAACCACAACCAAAAGCCTCTTACTTGGAAAAACCACAACTAAAATACTACTACCCTATAGTCCCTAAATGTACCCACACAAAAATATGTAAAATACCCAAAGTCGGGGGACTCACCAAAACTTGCGTTTTTGACACTTCTTGAGTCTGATAGGCTGGAAAGCCCCCCTGTTTAAACCAATCCGAAATTAGATCAAATGCCTTGACGAAACTTGACCAGAAGTGTGCCAAATTTTGGGCACGCTTCTCCACAGCCGCACTTGAGTCATACCGTGTCGCACAACGACAACGGTCTGACCTCGTCCATCAAATTCAGTTGAACCTTGGTCATTCAGACTTTTCCGACATGG
>CM047589.1:2730830-2765539 GCA_026184515.1 Peronosclerospora sorghi | reverse complement strand
TCACTGAGCTCCGAATTTTGATTCAAGACCAGACCGAGGAGGTCCAGTCTTGTGAACGCAAGTCGAACGATTGGACGCAGGCAGCGAACGGTCGTCGGGCAGTATTAAAAGAATGTCATCAGCGCTTGGTTGACCTGTTGCGTCCTCGTCGGCATCCGGTTGCTGCCTCCAGCGTAGACCGGTCTTCGTCGGCCGCCTTGGTGGACCTACACCGGGACCAAGACCAAGGCCGTTCATTGGCCGAAATTCCCCAGCCCAAAATTTGTCAAAAGTCTAAGAAGCGCGCGGACGCGCCGAGTCCCTCGAGGGCGCGGGGCACAGCGCGCGACACTGAACTCGAAGGGAAGCGTGCGGTGCCTCGTAAGCGAGCCAAGATACAGGCGCCCTTCGTGGGGCCAAGCTTGGACGGGGATGACGACAGTAACGTCTCCGAAAATCAAGCGCCCTCGACCGCCGTTGCTGACCATGCCAAGTATTCAGAGGTCTCGTCCTGGGATGACTCCGGCGAAGACTCCGGTGATTCGGAGTTTGCTGTCCCCATCCCAACCAAGTCGCGAACAAGTCCACATGAAAGTTTTGTTCAAGTTGCATCGACTTCGGAGCAGACCAAGAAGACCGGTCCGCATGGTGGCGTTCCACCACCTCATGCGTCGACAAAGTCAACACCTACGGTCTTGCCTGGGACGTCCAAGCTCCACAAAGATGCTTTGTTGGCCAACGTGGCAATCGACAGTTCTTCCCTTCCGCCACGAGCGCGTGAGGATACTTTGCCGTGGTCGCCAGGGCAGATCGGTTGTTTACGCCGGTCCACCCTGACCAAGCAGCTCCTGGCCCGGTCTTTCTCTCGTCCAGACCATTGGCTTTTCCCGCCATCGAAGAAAGTTCCTGCCGCGTCGAAATGGCGTCCGGACTTGTGTGGAGAAGCGTGCCCAAAATTCGGGACACTTCTGGTCAAGTTTCGTCAAGGCATTTGGTCTAATTTCGGATTGGTTTAAACAAGGGGGCTTTTCAGCCTATCAGACTCAAGAAGTGTCAAAAACGCAAGTTTTGGTGAGTCACCCGACTTTGGTTATTTTACATATTTTTGTGTGGGTACATTTAGGGACTATAGGGTAGTAGTATTTTAGTTGTGGATTTTCCACGTAAGAGGCTTTTGGTTGTGGTTTTACCTTTAAGTAAGGAAATCTTTTAGCTTTCGGATAAGTGGCTGAAACCTCTTCTGGTCTTGGTTCACACCACAGATAGGGGTCGCCGTTCTTCCCTTTTGTACACTAGTCGCCTCCACCCGCCGCGGAGTGTTTGGGGGCAGAGGGTCGAATTATCCCCTCTCGCCCATTATACCCGATCTGGACGCGCCGCACGCGCACTTTGGTCCACCGGAAGTACCTCGACTGGAGTACGATTTGGCGATCTCAACATCTCAACTCAAGTACGTTTGGAACGTGCTATTCACTGGATTGGTCTTGGCGTGGAGATATCGTTTGTCGAGTTTCACGAGCATATTGGGTCTTTACGCGGACATATTGGCTTGTTTTAATATTGGTTGGGAACTAGACCGGTTTTGGTCTTATTTCGTATTGGTCAGGGGCTAGACCGGAACGGTCGGTCTACCCTCTATTATTTCGTATTGGTAAGGTCTTGATCGTTTGGACGATCGAACTATTGGAAGTTATCTCTTGGAAGTGTTTTTGGTCTGTTTGTGTCTGGGGTGAAGAGTTCCGCCCCAGAGATACCTACCCAGATCGGTCTTCTGTATTCAAGACCGCTTCGATCCAATCTACGATCCCGATCCACCGAGTGTGTAACTAGCCCATTCCATCGGGTACACAAGGTGAGATGGACACTAAACAATCGGACCAAGTGGGTTCTGATGACGACCGGTCGTCTGCTTGCAGCGGACTATCGGACCAGATCTCGAGTGGTGGTCCGCGGAGTACCCCCTCCGAAAGTTGGAAGGCTGGGCGCGATGGTGGTAGTCAGGTTATCGATGCTAATGTTTTCGATTTCGAACTTGACTCCACCACAATGGTGCGCGTACCCGGATCACTTGGTGATCGTGGATATCACCGTGCTGATATTCCATCAAAAATTGGATTCGAAGATTTGAATGATTTGAATATGGAGTCGTTCTGGAGAGGACGTAAGGAAAGGCTATCGCCTTATGTTCTCGTTGTTCATAAAGATGGCGATGTCCTATCTGGCCTGGCGGAGGACCAGATCGGGATTAATAAGTTTTTTCCTCCCCAAAAGGCTCCCACCGGAGCCGATCGGACTATAGCAGGTCTTGCTATAGTTCCGGAAAGGATCAGGACCTTGGTCCTGATCCTATGTGTATGAATGAAAAAATTGATGGAAAACTAAAAGATGAAAATTACTTGGAGGCTGACTGGAACGATCCGGTCTACCTCCCTAAAGTCCCCAAGGTACCCAATGTGCCCAGAAAAGGGCTGGGAATGCCACCCGACGAAGACGACTTCGAAGAAAAGTCGAAGGTCGGGGATGAGGCTATCACCGAACAATACCTGGACAAGATGTATTATGTTTTTGAATTGAAGCGATTTGTTCGCCAAAACCAGGTCTTTCGGGTGTTGGACCTCCATATCCCCGACCGTCTTCTCGGTCCCACTACCGAGACGATCCAGAGTGATCGACCATTACTGCTCGTCAAGAATTTGGTGGCGATGTTGGCGGAGGTTGGCATTAAAATGCAGAACCCCGCCGGTGTCAATAAATTGTTTGAATTTGATGCTTGGAGACTGGAGGCGTCGATGTCGGACCTCCACGACCGTTTGGTGCCACTGGTGGGGGCGGTTCGCCGCCCAACTCCCACCACGGCAATGAAGGTCGCCGAAGCCTCCACAGAGCTTGTTGACATTGGTTCCGATGATGAATCGATCTACCAGTCTCCACCGGCTTCTAACAGCTCATCAGAGTTGGAGACCGGTGTCGAGCGGATGACCATGGGGGTGGACCATGTCCGGTCTGAACAAAGAAGGTACATGCGGCGCCAAGGGGCTGTTTGCCAGTCGGGGCTCCAGCGAGCCCCACAGGCCTCAGTTCCGCAAAAGGAGGGTATCAACACGTTGCCCATGACGCCAGCCAACGTCCAAGCCATGTTTGAGACGATGATGCAACGTTTCATGGAAGAACGGGTTAGACCACCTATGCGCCAACATCTCCAAGACCGGTCTACCTGTCAAGGTGTCAATGTTTGCAAAGATGTGGATATGGAATCGGTAACATCTATGGATAATCCTATTAGAAGTGATAAACCAACCGGCAAGGGAAGGCGCAAGCCGCAACCGGCAAGATCGCGTAGACCAAGCAAGACAAGTGACTGTGATATGGAGTCGGTCGGCGGTCTTGACGACCATGGTGGGTCAGATGGTACAGGCGCAGGCAAGGTGCGCAAGGCTAACCTAGCCTCCACTACTGCCTACGACTTTGGATCTGCTGCGATTCCGCGCATCCGTATGGCCGCGACGACCGACCTCAAGGACTTCACCGGCAAGGATGCTGATGAAGACCAGGCCCGGTCTTGGTTCAGTCGGGTCAAGTCTGCGTTCCTGCGAGACCAGACCCCAAAAGGCTAAAGTTGTTTAATATTCCGGGATTTGTTAAAAGGACCGGCTGCGAACTGGATTCAACAGTTGGGTCGGGGCGTCCGGTCTGACTGGGACCTGTTATGTGCGGAGTTTGAAGGTCAATATTGTAACTCCGGATTTTCAAGCGCCCGTAAGTACCACCATATGCAGAAGCGGGCCGACGAAACACCGATCGAGTATTTGCATCGGTTGAACGTGCCTGCACTTCGCGCCGGCATAACAATCAAAGAGAATAACCCGCCGAACGGTGCCGCCTTAGAACATGTGGGTCAATATATTAGTACCCTTGACGATCAAGAACTGGCGGACCAGCTTACTCTACTGAGTCTTAACGATGCGGGCGAAGTCGAACAGACCCTGCGGACGTTACAACAGTCGCGTAGTATGAGAGCGAAGACCGCTGGTGGATCAGGTCGCTATCGTTCCAAGACCCAGACCGATCCGGTCAAGAGACCTTCGACCAGACCGACCCGAGCGGTCAAGGCAATTGTAGCTGATGACAGCACGGGGTCAGAAGGGGAAAGTGGAAGTCCATCCAGCCAGGAGTCATCGGATGAGACCAGTATCGTTACGTCTATGTTGCGGGACCTGCCCCGAAGACCAAGTCGAAGTCCGACCAGGTGGACCGGAAGGGAAGGAACGGAAGCAAGTCCGATCCAGACCGACCTCGTCAGAAGTGCTCCCACTGTGGGTCGAGCAAACATGATGGTCCAAACTGCTGGAAGAAGATGGTGTGCAAGAAGTGCGAGAGAGGCGGCCACCCGACGGACCACTGCCTTTTGTATGCAAGTCATGTGGAGAGATCCACGAGGCCGGCCACTGCAAGATTGAAGAATTTTTTAACATGATGCGCAAGTGGTACGTGCCGGACAAGCACGCGGGGATGCTGCCGCCGGACGCAGAAAAGATGTTAAACTAGAACGCTCGCCAGGTTGGAATCTGGATCGAGCTGAGCGTTCTACGGTTCACATCTATGCATAAGTCGGTAAGGAAGATAACACCGACAATACACGTTCTATTCCAAATTGCGTCGACCGAGACCATCCGGTCTACAGTCTGAAGACCGATGAGTATTCCCGGACTAAGGTGGTTATGCAGTTGGACTTGCTGCCTGGAGAATCCCGCGGATACTGGAAGTATCACGCGCCTGATAAATGGTTCAAGCAGGCGAAAGCCTGTGGCAAGATTAATAACCAGAAGGCGACGATGTTGTTCGACTCTGGAGCTGAAGTATCGATAATCGACTCCGCCTTTGCTCGTAAGTTTGGACGTCGTATAGACGATACCCAGAGACAAGAATGCGTCGGGATCGGCGAAAACTCTTATATGACCGAAGGAAGAACGCGTGTGAAAATTACTTTGTCGGGATCGCTGGTCTACTTTTTCAGCGCTTGGGTTGGCAAGTTGGCTGGACAGGACGCTTTACTAGGCATGGATTTCATGGTCCCAGCTGGTATTCGCCTAGACCTGTCACATGGAGTGCTTACACTCCCGGATGAGGTCCAGGTCCAGTTGGCTGGTCGAAGACCTCTGTATGGTTCGTATACCGATCTGGTCTGGTGGGATCAAGACCTCACTATCCCAGTTGGTCGGTCTGCCGATACCCCGGTCGAGAAAGGTTTCCGTTCGAAGAAGTTATGGTTGACCAGGGGCGATCGGTGGGTCTCGACCTTCGTAAAGAGTGCTGTTCGACGTGATTTTGTCCGTGTTACCAATATCGGTGACAAACCGCTGACACTGGACAATAACACTATTGTTGGTATGTGGTTAGCATAAGGAAATGCACCAAGGAAGATTGGGTTCGTCTCTATTGGGTCGAGGCGGTATGTCGAGTGGCAAAACCTGGCGTACCAATCGACCACCGATCTTATCAGCGATGATGGGTCGGTGGAAGAGGATACCTCACCATTAGTGGAAAGACCAAGTTATGTCACCCCAAAAAAGATGTTGGTCCGAAGAAAGGTGCCGCAGTCACCAGGAACGGTGGACCATCAAGTAGACGAGCCAAGGTTAGTCAACGTGGTGTCAGCACAAGACCAGGAGACAGAGGAGCAGAAAACGGAAGAAGGGGAACATGAAATTACTAGGTCGGACCATGACGGTATTCCTAATCAGACCGATATCAGTAAAGGACAGCCCGTTGATCAATACCAGGGGCGTTCAGCCGGTCCAGATGGTCTAGGTGATATCGCCCCAGAAGATGAACAAGTCTGTATACATGAAGGAGGGGAACAGTACATTCAGGAGCTGGAAAGCCAAATGGCAGTCCTCCCTGAAGTGTCTGCCGACTCGCCCGAAGTTACAATGGATGATTTACAAGTGGGTGATCAAGACCTTACAGTCCAGACCAGATCGAGAAGTTGAAAAATATCATATAGAAGAAAATACATCTGCTGATCGGAAAGGGCAACGCCTTACCACCTGCAGCCCGTGGTGCGATTTGCGATATTGACGTTGGAGATGCCAAGCCGATTGCCCAGCGATGTCGACGCGTGGCGCCACAGTACCGTGAAAAGCTTTCTAATCTCATTAAAGGACTTTTGGGCACCAAGATTATTAGACCGTCGACCTCGCCATGGGTCTCGCCGATCGTAATTGTTATCAAGAAGAACGGCGTTGACATTAGACTGTGCATCGACTATCGGCTGGTAAATCGGTTGACTAAACTCATGGTTTATCCGATGCCGCTGATTAATGATCTTTTGGAAGACCTCGACAAGACCTTGTGGTATTGTTCGCTGGACATGGCAAGTGGATTTTTGGTGGTCTCGATGACTGATCGAGCCCGTGAGATTTCCGCATTTGTGACACCGTTTGGTCTTTTTGAGTGGAACCGTATGCCATTCGGTCTGAAGAACGCACCCCAGATCTATCAAAGGTTGATAGACAACGCACTGTACGGACACTTCAAAATTAAGACCGATCGGGACTCTGCCGAAAGTTATGATGTGTTTACAGAGGGTGAACCCGATCGGGAAAGAAGACCGTCCGTTCTAGGGAGGCGGTCGTACATCGACGACATTCTGATACCTGCCTCGTCATGGAACGATCTGTGCGAGAAGGCTGAACGATTGTTGGAGACATGCGACCGCTTGAACCTATCTATCAGCGCCATAAAAAGTTTTTGGGGTATGTCCAAGGTCGCCTATTTGGGCCATATGGTCTCGAACAATTGTCTAGAGGCTAATCCCAAGGACCTGGATTCGCTGAGTAACCTCCCGTTCCCCAGATCACTGAAGGCAATGCAGTCCTTTCCGGGAAGCTTGAATTATTATAGCCGATTCATTGAAGACTTTGCTATTTACGCGGCTGTGCTGTACGAGCTCCGGGAAGTTGACTATCATATGTTGCTCGAAGAAGACCGGGCAACTTTACAGGAGGGCGCCGACTCTGGTCTTGCTGCAGTTTGTCCGCAAGTGGAGGCCGACGATCATATGAAGCGTGCACAGTTTTTCTTTGGTATGTTGAAGGTTAAGATGGCGACGGCACCGATTCTCAAGCATTTCGCTCCCGAAAAAGTGCCGTCCATTATTGTATATGCCAGTAAGTGGGCTATCTCAGCCACTTTAGTGCAAGATCACGATGGTGTGTATCATCCAGTCACGTTTACGAGCCGGACGCTAAAACCAAATGAAGTGAACTATGAAATTGTCGAGAAAGAAGTTCTGGCGCTGCTACGAATTCTGGATGTGTGTTATAACCTGCTGGTCGGCCGACCTATAAAGGTCCTGTCAAGGCGGTCTACTTTGTCCTGGCTATTATCAGCCAATGGGATGGACGGACGTCTAGGCATATGGTCGGCGGTCTTGTCGCAGTGGACCCTCGAGGTCGTTAAGTGAACCAGGGGCGAGGAAGAGATATTGGGCACATTAGCTGCCAGTATCACCCCTCGGTCTGAAGTGGACGAGTCATTGATAGCGATTGCCCCGAGGAAGAAACCTCGGCAGTCAGTTTTGATACCGCCACCGACCGTCGACCATGATGAAGAGCTCTTGGTCTTAAGTTTTGACGGATCGGCAAGCGTGAAAAAGAAGGTCGGCGCCTATAGTGCCATATTGTGGAAGTTGCCACAATGGTCTATAGTTGCAGCCGCTGCCGATTTCACACCGGATATTACTGTTAACGAGGCGGAGTACCGAGGTCTACTTCTATGTCTGGACCTGCTGTCGTCGCAAGAGAAGGGGCGAGTCATCATATGTGGTGACTCTAACCTAGTGATCAGGCAGATCACCGGAGAGATCGACTGCAAGGCTCCACGAATAAGGACGCTAAACGATCGAGAAATGAAGGCATTGAAGGGCCACCCCAACCACGAGCTATTGCACGTGAAACGGGACTGTAACAGAAGCGCCGACTACCTAGCGACCAAGGTCATGCAAGACCATAACGGGGCTACGATCACCGAGAAGGCCGTTCTGGATGAATTGATGAATATAAACAGGCTCCCAGAAGTGATCGGACCAAAGAACGCCCCAGTCCAGGTGCATGTGATGGTCGCGACTAGATCGAAAGCTCAAAGTCTCCCCGACCGTTCCCGAAGGAAAGTTTGAACGAATATGCAGTGCAACAGTAAAGGATGGAACGGATCCCCAAGGCGCAGGACGAAGAAGAATGGATTATGACCCTGAAGACCTACCTGCGTGGTGAACTGTACAAGTTGACGAACGATCAAGCGAAAGAGTGCATCAAGATCGCGGATAGATACGAAGTGGACGATAATGGATTATTGTATTACTGCCGCTATGCCGACCAATACAGTGCAGACCGGGACCGATTGGCGAAATTAGTGATCCCCGAGTTGCTGCAGCCGTATGCCCTTCATCACTATCACGTGAGTCTAGAAGGGGGACATCAGGGAATAGGCAGGACCTATCACAAGATCAGGTCCCACTTCCACTGGAGAGGTCTTTTCCGCAGTGTGCAGAAATATGTCGGCTGTTGCACGGATTGCGAGACCGAAAAGGGTAGACCGGTAATCAAGGGGCGATCGCCCGGAAATATCGAAGCTACCTACCCTTTCCAGGTCATAGCGATGGACCACATACCGTCACTGCCTAGATCGACGCGCGGCAACACTGAGCTGCTGATCTGGGTAGACCTGTTCACCGGTCTAGTTATTTCGAAGGCAAGTGCATCTCAGTCTGCGGAGCAGATCGCCCAGAGCTACGAAGAATGTGTGTTCCGAAGATTCGGCGCCAGCGAGGTCATCAGGCACGATCGGGAACCCGGTTTTATGGCCGAGGTGTTCCGGTCGTTCAATAACATGCTGGGCCAGAAACAGAGTGCGAAGATGGCATATCGTCCGCAAGCTAATGGATCGGCGGAACGCATGGTGCAGACCATAACGAGGGCGATCAAGATGTACGTTGCTGATCCAGACCAGCGAGATTGGGACGAGTATGCAGAAAGGCTGGTGTTTGCACTCAACTCTTCGACCGATCGGGTCCGAGGAGAAACGCCTTTTTATCTGGCATATGGATGGGACCATCAGTCGACATTGGAAGCTGCGATACCTATCGGTTGCACCCGGACCCGTGATCGCGATGCTCGACGCTGGCGCATGCAGGTCCAGAAACACTACCAGCATGCAAAAGAAGTCGTCAACGAAAAGCTGCGTCAGGCCACACAAGACCGGGCAGACCGGACCAATGACCAGGTCCGACCCCACGGTATAGAACCAGGGGCGAGGGTATGGCTATACCTAGACCGAGTGAAAGAGGGCTATGCGAAGAAGCCGGCTCACATGTGGCACGGACCTTTCCGTGTTGCCGAGCTTATTGGTGAGCACGCTGCCCGTCTAGTAACAACTGGTACAGATTACAAGGTCTTCCCGATTGTGCATGTGTCCAAGTTGAAGCTGGTCCGAGAATTTCCGGATCGACCCAAAACTCCCTGTCTGGTAGACGAAGAAAAAAGATTTGATTTCGGTGAAGCGTTACTGCCGGAGGACAGTTGGGAACGACCATTAGAGGAAGACGAGTTTGAAGTGGAGAAGGTCTTGGATGTTCGGTCGACCAAGAAGACCAGGTTCGGTCGGACTCACCGAGAGTACCTGGTCCGATGGAAGGACCATGATGAATTAACTTGGGTCGACGAGCTCGACCTGAATTGTGGGGCTCTTCTACGATAGTTCGAACGAGAACTAGTCAGTCGTAATCGCTTCGCAGTGATGCAAACCCATGAAGACCAAGACCAAGACACGCAGTAGCATCGGCCGGTCTAGACCGGTGTGAATATGTGGAAGGTCCGGAGTCGATGTGAAATTGTGATGAACTGTGACGGATTGGAATAGCGGAATGATGAATGTGATGACTATTTTTCGTGATGGGAGTGGAACTGTTTACGATAACGTGTTTGGTGCAACTCTGAAAAAGTGGTGAAATTAGTTCAAGTGATTTGATGATCAGACATATGAAAAAAAATGATGACATGTATTACGAGTTATCTGGTCGACTACCTACGACTCCACTTGCTATCGCCCCACAGACGGCCGATGACCATTGACGGATGATGTTCCACTTGATCCTGAAACTGGTTATGCCAGGGGTCCTTCCTGTCAAGCTGGACCAAAGCATCCTTGAGGTCCGCGACCGGCTCAGCGCAATCAAGACCGGTGTACCATGTGCCGTCGTCGGCCAGCAGTCTGGTCTTCTCAACGCGACGCCTTGGCATGTGGAGGAACACCGGGTACAAGAACACGTCGACTTCACACTCGCGAGCTCGCATCCCGTCCAAAATGTACTGGCACAGGGATTGCCAAGCCTCGCCCGCTCGAATTCGACGTCGCTTTAGCTTGCTCTGGAACGTCGCCAGGCCCGGATCTTGTCGCACCCGGTCGGGAGGAAGCACCAAGTAGTGGGACGCTTACCAAATTGCTTGGCCGTGGATCCTGTTGAAATTCTTCACCCGGCCTAGCAAAGTGCCGATCCATGGAGTCAAGTGGAACACAAGTCCTATCTTGTAGTGTTCGAAGATTTTCCATGGTTCATCGCGATACAGGCGGAAGATCTGCGCCGACGTAATCAGGTCTGCCCTCCATGCAGACGCTGCAGGGGTTTTCTTGGCCGGTGGAAAAAGCCAGGAGTCCGGACGAGAGAAAGACCGGGCCAGAAGCTGCTTGGTCAGGGTAGGCCGGCGTAAACAGCCGATTTGCCCCGACGACCACGGCCAAGTGACTTCAAACGTCCGCGGCGGAAGGGAGCTAGTGTAAACCGCCATGTTCTTTAATAGGGCGTACTTGTGAAGTCCGGATGTCCCGGGTAGAACCGAAGGTGCCGGCGTCGCGGATGTCGATACTGGTGCAGCGTCACTTGGCAGACCGGTCTTCTGCTCTGACCCCACTGTCGACGCCACTTGGACGAAATTGTCACGAAAATTCGTTTGTGATTTGGACTGGATGGGGATCATGAACTCGGAATCGCCGGACCCTTCGCTGGAGTCCTCCTCAGACGAGACCCCTGTGTGCTGGATGCGACTTGCAGTACAGCGCGAGGGCGCTCGACTCTCCGAGGGGCTGTAGATGTCGTCCATGTCCGAGTCCGAGTCCATGAGAAGCGCTTGTGTCTTGGCTCGCTTATGGGACACTGCACGCTTCCCCCCGATTCCGGGTCCGCGCGCAGTGCCCCACTCCCTCGAGCTACTCGGCGCGTCCGCGCGCTTCTTTGATTTTGATGTAATTTCGGGATGCTGAATATCAGCCAATGAGCGACGTCGGTCTTGGTCCTACTGCAAGCGGTATTGGTCCTGCTGCAAGCGTTCTTGGACCTGCTGCAAACGGTCTTGGTCTTGCTCCGAGGCGACTAAGGTTGCCGATGCGGACCAATCTACGCTGGAGGAAGCAGTCGAACACGGAGGTAGCAAGTTCATCAAGCGATGGCGGCACTGGTCTAGTGCCACCTGACGACGACCCGACTATTGCGTCCAAGCGTCGGACCTGTCTTGACAGGACCGGACCTTCCCGGTCCGGTCTTGAATCGCAATATGCAACTCGGCAATGCGTCGCGCGAGGTCGTCACCCTGCATGCGCAGTGAGGTCGCATCAAGCTGTCCGTCCAGCTGCTGCCGTCGAACAAGTGCAAGTTGATCCAGGAGATGGGACTGATGAGCCTCCAGACAGGACAGCTCATGGCGCGCGCTTATCAGCTCCTCCAAAATGTGTCGAAGCTGGTCAGCGTGACCGTCAGACTGCCTATCAGCATCGACCTAGGCACCTATTGCCTGGACTATGTTGGGAGAGATGAGAGCTGAAGACAAACGAGGGTCAAGAAGAGTACAAGATGAAGACCAAAGATGCGCACCTCGTGTTGCCTGGTTGGCCACCTAGGTCCTGAGACGCATGTTTTCTGTGAGCATATCCTGCATCCGCGTGTCGGCTTCAGTCTGACACCCTTACGATGTTTGAAGTGCATGAAAGTTACGCGGGCTGTCAGACCGAGCCGACCGAACAGGCGAAGCAAGGTGTGTCGACTCGGCACATAAAGTTTCTGCTGAACCAACAAGAGCGAGCGTCAAAGGGAAGCATAAGAAGATCAAGTGAAGTAAAGGCAGTACCTGACACAGGTGTCGAAGATGTTTGGTCCATGGTGAAGAAGTGCGAGTGACCAAGGTCCAGTTGGTAGAGTGATGGGTGAGTCAGACCATTATCGTTGTGCGACACGGTCGGACTCAGGGGTGGCTGTGGTGAAGTGTACCACAAATTTGGTCACTTTTGGTCCAGGCAGTTGGTCGAATTTCGGATTGGTCTAAACAAGGGGGGCTTTTTAGCCTATCAAATTCAAGGAGTATCAAGAACGCTGGTCTTGGGTGAGTCACCTGACTTTGGGTATTTTACATAATTTTGTGTGGGTACATTAGGGACCATAGGGAGATGGTATTATTGGTTAGTTGTGTATTTGCCTAAAAAAGTAGAGTCTTTTGGTTGCAGGGGTTTTCTAAGTAGAAGTCCTTTGGTCTTGGTCTATACCACAGCAAGGGGTCGCCGTTCTTCTTTTTACGTACATTAGTCGCCTCCGCCCACTGCGGAGTGTTTGGGGGAAGAGGGTTGAATTATCCCCTCTCGCCTATTATACCCGGTCTGGACGCGCCGCACGCGCACTTTGGCCACCGGAAGTCCCTCGACGGGAGTACGATTTGGCGATCTCGACACTTTAAGTCAAGTACGTTTGGAACGTGCTATTCATTGGATTGGTCTTTACGTGGAGATATCTTTTGTGGAGTTTCACGGGCATATTGGGTCTTCACGTGGACATATTGGCTCATTTTAACATTGGTTGGAGTTTAGACCGGTTTTGGTCTTCTCTCATATTGGTCAGGGGCTAGACCGGTTGATTGGTCTATCCTCTATTATTTCTTATTGGTCATGTCTAGATCGTTTGGACGATCGACCTATTGGAATCTATCTTTCGGAAGTGTTTCTGGTCTGTACGTACCTGGGGTGAAGAGTTCCGCCCTAGGTACACTTAGCCATCACGGTCTCATATTCAAGACCGAATCAAATCGATCTGCGATCCCGATCCACCGAGTGTGTAACTAGCCCACTCCAATGGGTACACAAGGTGAGATGGTCTTAAGTGAATCGGACCAAGTGTCTCTGGATGATGACCGGTCGTCTGCCAGCAGCGGACGATCGGACCAGATTTCGAATGGAGGTCCGTGGGGTACCCCCCCGTAAGTTGGAAGGCTGGGCACGATGGCGGTGGTCAGGTTGTCGATACAAATGTATTCGATTTCGAACTTGACTCCACCACAGGTGCCTTACGGCTATCTGCCTTTCCACCCTCCTCCTGGAGGGGCCCCGCATCCGGGTCCTGGTATGGCTTAAGCATACCGACATAAAAGGTTGGATGCGTACGCATCACCTTCGGGATGTCCAAGGTATACGATAACCCCTTTCGGGCTAGTACCTTAAAGAGTCCCACAAACCTGGGGCGCAGTTTATTACGCAACACATTTGAAACTGCATGTGTAGGAAGATTTTTAGCGTTTAATAAACAGTTTCTCCCACTTTTTATACCCTTTTGTTACGCCGCCCCTTGCGGTCAGCTTGCTCCTTCTGATTGTCTTGGCTTTCCGCCATGGCATCGCAGACGTGTCTTAAGACACTAAGGCGCGTCGATAAAAACTTATCGATGTGCTTTCGCACAGATACAGGGCTGATATCGGGGAATACTCCCCCCTCAAGCCCTGGGCCACACACACGTGGCGTTAACGGAACCCTCGGATTCACCAATCCGTTCACGTAAAACGGGGTAAACCCCGTAGATGCATGTACCGAATTGTTGATAGCAAATTCAACCATCGGGAGCATCTCACTCCAACTCTTTGGAAAATCCGGACATAAACTCCGGAGAATATCCTCCACAACGCGATTAACGCGTTCCGTCTGACCGTCCGTATGCGGATGATCCGCAGTGGACATGAGGAGCTTGGTGCCTAGCACCTTAAACAACGCTCCCCAAAATTGTCCCGTAAAACGGGGATCCCGATCCGACACAACGGAATCGGGTAGACCATGTTGTCGAAAGACACGGTCTAGGAACACTTTCGCTGTTCCTTGTCCATCTATGGACTCTGGCACCGCCGCCAGGTGAGCCATCTTGCTCAAACGGTCTACAAAGACCAATATGCCGGTGTTCCCGGCCTTATCCTTCAGAAAACCGAAGATAAAATCCATGATAATGGATTTCCAACACTCCGTTGGAACCGATAAGCTCGCCAAAGGCGCAGCTGAACTTGAAGAGGGTTTAACCCTCTGACACGTCTCACAGGTGCGTATATACGCACCGACCCACTTATACATATTGGGACACCAATACAAAGCGCTTAAAGCGCTGTAGGTATTATCCCGACCTAAATGACCCCCGGTAGGGGAGTCATGTGCCTCAAAGAGGACTCTATACTTCAGTTCCTCATCATGAGGAACTACCACCCGCGGAGTGTCCTCCGCGCTCGTGCTATAAAATAGCAGACCGTCACAGTACCTGTAACGGTGTAAACGAGCTCTAGCTCGACTTGACAGGGTTGGCTCAGACGAGCCAATAACCTTTTCACCTAACGCGCGGATAAGCGCCGTACATTGTGGGTCTTTCTCATACGCCTGGCGTATGAGATTCACCACAGACGTGGTGAAGAATGTTGCGTGAGCGAGCTCGTAATCGGGACGACGCGACAACGCGTCTGCAAGCACGTTCTGCTTGCCAGGTTTATACTTAACCTCAAAGTTGTACTCCGCAAAGAAGGAGAGCCAACGGGCCATCCGTTGCGAGAGATGAGGCAACTTTGTCGCTGTCCGTAAGGACGCGTGGTCAGTATAAACCACGAACGGCTTTGAGCCGAGTAGGTGAACCCTAAATTTGACAAGAGCATACTTCATTGCAAGTAGCTCCTTGTCATGAACGGGATAATTCCGTTCTGCAGCTTTAAGCTGCCTCGACTTAAACGCAATTACGCGTTCCCTTCCTGCATCGTCTGCTTGTAACAAAGCACATCCGATTGCGAAATCGGAGGCGTCGCAGACGACACTAAATGGTTTCCCAGGGTCTGGGAGAGCAAGAACGGGAGCTTTTAACAAGCTCCCCTTAACCGCTTCAAAAGCGTTTTGGTGTTCAGTTTCCCAACACCAATCAACATCCTTCTTAAGAAGGTCGGTCAATGGCTTCGCCATTTCAGCATAGTTCTCGCTGTACTTGTGTAGATAGTTGGCTAATCCAAGCCACTTCCTTAAATCTCTAAGATTTACAGGCGAAGGCCACTCCACAATGGCTTTCACCTTCGCGGGATCCGCCCGCACTCCATCCTTACCGATGAAGCATCCGAGGAAAGGAATTTCCTCAGCACCAAATATACATTTGGATGCGTTCGCATATAACGTATGCTCTCGCATACATTCATTCGAGCACAGCTCGAAGGTGTATCAGATGCGTCTGAACATCAGACGAGTCGCCTTCCGCACGACTATGGACGAATATATCGTCGAAGTACGTCTGAGCGTACTTCCTATGAGGGCGGAAGAGTTGAGTCACCAAGCGATTGAAAGTCGCTGGTGCATTAGAAAGCCCTTGTGGCATAACAAGCCACTCCCACAGCATGCCACTAGGCGTGCTAACCGCTGTCAGCGGAATATCGGACGCTCGCATGAGCACCTGATAATACCCGTCCACCAGATCTAAGGCACTGTACACAGTACAGCCCGCCATATTGTTCTGGAGGACATCCTTCCGAGGAATCGGAGTCTGCATGGGTACAGTAGCTGCATTCAGCTTGTTGTACGCATGCACAATGCGCCACTTTCCGTTCGGTTTACGAACACAAAAATTGGGAGATGAGTGGGGAGACTTGCTCTCCCGTACCATCCCTGCCTCTTCTTTCCCCTTGAAGAATGCGTCGATGACGTCGCATTGTTCCTTGGGGAGAGGCCACTGCCTAGTGACGCAGTATTTGGTTCCAGGAACCAAATCAATTTCATGTCGGACTCCCCGATCCGGCGGTAACCCCATCGGCGGGTTGTCACTAATGACATCTCCAAATTCCTTTAATAAGGAGTGGTAAGGGTCCTCAGGATCCGCGAGGATCTTGACGCCGCTTCGGACATTTAATGCCTGTTTGGTTTTCACCAAAACTGACTCGTCCATCGTGGATGAGGAGTTCAACTCCTCTTCCGGACGAAACACGACGACCTCGTCGATTTCATCTGCTTTCAAAGCAGTCTCAAACTTGTTGAAAGACATCTCCTCCAACGACAACAGTTCGCTAACCCCAGGAAACCGTTACAGGCTTACGCCTTCTGTGACAACACCTGTCACACTATTCAGCATCCTGTAGGACTGCTGACTACTGGCCTCGGGACTCATCCCGAGACCCAGATGGGGGGAGTCAATTGCCCCATCTATTGGAAGCGCCTCGCGCCTATCCACAGAGGTCTATACCTCTACCACCGGTGACTCGCCGTTCTCGCCTATAACGGCGTAATCGGAATCATTTCCGATGTGCGAAAGAGACGAAATTCGGGTCTCTTCGCTTGGAAGCGCCTCGCGCTTAACCACAGGGGTCTCTACCCCTACCACTGGAGTCGCAACTTGTTCGCCGGACACGGCGTGGTGGGAATCAATTCCGACCTGTAGAAGAGACGAACTTCGGATCTCTTCTCTAAGCGCCTCGCGCTTACCCTCAGAGGATTCCACCTCTATCACTGACGACTCACCAGTCTCGCCTATATCGGCGCGGGGATTAACCGCCGAATACCCCTCGTTAAGGAACTCTTCCTTAACGCCATTTGGAATGATCATTTCAGACACCCCAATTTCTGGCATCTCACGCAAGAATCGCTTTTGCGATCGAGCAAAGGTGGGTTCATGACTCGCCAATGCTTCACCCGACCGCGGGTGCGTTGAGCCAATGGACTTAGAATTCCAGTCTATCCATGGCTCGTGGCGTTCCAGCCACTTCATGCCCAGAATGAGGTCATACCTCGAGTCCAAATCCAGGACTAGGCAACGTTATAAGCTGTCGAAGTCTGCAAACTTCAGCTTAAGGTCAATCCAGACCTTGGGTACAGAAACCTGTACGCCCGTCGCAAGACGGACCGTGACAACGTCACGAGAACGTGCCTCTAGGGCCTCGGCATACAGCCGACTATTCACAACAGAAGCCCGTCTGACATAATTGTCAGACGCTCCAGAGTCTATCAAGACTCTCCAAGGCTTATCAAAGCCTTTCACGTCCGCAAGGACTACCAGCAACCCTTTCCAGTACACCAACTCGGTGCTAGAAAGCACCGCTTCCCTCGGGTCTTTGTGCTGTCGTCCCCTACCCTGGGGCTTAACAGCACTGAGGGGTCCCCCAGTAGGGCGCCCCGCACCTACTGGGAGCCGTAGTTTCCCGACGGCTTGGACAAGGGCTTTTTCCCCATCCTTGGTCCCTTGTAGCGAGTGTCTTGCTGGGGATTTTTCGGACATCTGTTCCTCAGATGATCCATGCTCCCACACAGGAAGCATCTCAGCGGCCCACGCCGCTGCAACATAGCTAAGAGCTCTGTCTTGAAGCTCTGTGAAAAAGAGTCAGAGTGACTCTTAGCGGAAGGTTTCTCCTCCGCTTCGACCTGACTCAGGTCCATGGGTTCGGGACCCACCTTAGAGGAACGGAAGTTCCTCTCGGCGTTGAACGCCATCTTGAATGCCTCTTCCAGGGATTCGGGTCGGCATCGGAACAATTCCGAACGTGCTGGTCCTTCTCTCAGGCCTCCCATGAAGACGGGGATGGACACATCGTCTGAATACGCTTTCGCGTACATCCCTGCCAACAGGGTCTTAAGCTCCTGGATATAAACCTCCAGGTCCTTAGTGCCTTGACGGCACCTCAGGAACGCCAGTTGATTCTGTAAAACCAGATCAGGCGTTGCGTCCATGTCCATAAGCTTCTGCTTAAGGACCTTCCATGTTGGAAACACGTCCTTGACTGATTCCGAGCATGTAAACGCCCATGTACGGGCTTTGACCGTAAGATGGGTCAATGCAAGTCCCACTTACAAGTGATCAGTGTCATGTTCGCTGTGGCGAAGGCCGTTTCGACCTCTCGCAACCAAACATAAAGGTTGTCACCCTTCTCTCCGGTGAACTCCTTTATCTTAAACGATAATGGAGGGCGCACCCCCGTGGAATGACCTCCACCGCAACTCGCCTCATGAGCGATGAGGGCATTTACCCTTGCCTTTACGGCCTCAAGGCCCTGCTCCACTAGGAGCTTCATACCTTCTTCCACCGTTAAGGGTAACAGCCTTTTAAAGGCTTCCTGTTGGAAGAGGGTCAAACTATCCCAATCGTCCTGATTCATCCTTTGCAGAGGATGCGTAGTCTACCAACACAGGTGTTGGATTGACTACAAGTGCTACCAGATGTAGCCGGTGCGTATATGCACGGTGCGGCTAGCGCACAGAGGAAGGATCTTCCTTAAAGCGGTATCTACCGCTACTTAGCCGATACGCCCTTATAAAGGGCTTAGTAGGAGAGATCTCCTACTCGGGGCCAAGATTCCCGGGTTGGTTTACTACGTAGCCTTAACGTCTGTGTTCCCTTTACGGGGTGTAGATAAAGTGAGGGCTCCCTCTTACCTACGGCACTCACTGCACGCGCGACCGGTCGAGGTCGCGCGTCTGATATTTAGAGTGAAATGTAAACTGAATATATTTAATATGTAATTAGCCTAAATTAATTTAAAATAATATTAACTATATGTAATACTAAGTAGAATATTCCTAATTCGTACCTAGCTAAAATGCAGTGTACACACCTGTGTACTGACACGTGGATGGCTGACACACCACCACACCAAGGGCCCATGCCCTGATTGGTTAAAATAACCAAAGGTTCGAAACCTTTCAACCCGGCCAATACTGACCTCAACCGTGGTGTACTCATGTACACCAACACTCAGTGTTACCCGAATGTAACCCCGTTACACTGATGAGGAAATGATTTTACTGGTGCAGCAGACAGAGGAGGTCGAAGAGGAACAGGAGCCAGATGGAGGTGGTGGAGATAAGCAAGGAAGAAAAGCTGAAGGTCCTTACCACTACTGCCTCTCTTCTTGATTTGTCCAGCCCAGCTGATCGGGAGTTCCACAGGCGCGTATGTGAACTTCAGATATCCCTTCGCATTGCTTCCACCACTCAAAGCACCCTCAATCATTGGTTTAGGCAGCCCCAAAATGAAAAAAAAAATCTCTCTCAGATAACTCATAATTTACAGCCAGTCTATGAGTTATGCGTTAGGAGTTATAGGCCATAGAACAAGCACGGCGGAACGCAAATCCTACGAGGTATTTAAGGTTATGAGTTATCAGGATATGAGTTATCCGAGGGACGACCGTCATCCGGTCATGTGCCCATTGTATGTGCGAGGAGGTGTGATGCCAAGAAACAACAACGGGAAGAGAAACCGCCTTATCGCAAAGAGAAAGACCATGCAACAGTACTAGATGTGACTAGAACTGAATGATAGTCTGACACAAATACTCAAATTTGAGTATACCTATTTTTTGGTCCTGTGCGAGAAGGATGAGACATTGACTGTTCAAGCGACAGACGAGGAAGAAGAAAACCAAAGTGGACGATGCATCGGAGGCTCGGGACAATGAAGTAGATACTCTGTGGTATCTTTTCCAGGCGAAGGTCGGCGAGGATGCTTTGCTTACCGGTTCCGGCAATGAGGATCTGGGCTTAGCGGGCAGGTGAGGAGGTGGAAGTGGTTCCTTCGACAGGATGGACGATCTCCTGAAAGCGTTCAGTGGTTTGTTCTTCCGTGAGGGTGGACGCGACCGCCACGTGCTTGGAGACCCCTCGTTGCCTCAACACCAAACCGTCGCATAGGACGAGTTTTGTCTCTGTAAACTTGACGGTGGAATTGAACATGGAGACGCTTTCTCGGACGTCCAGCACGTCCAGTGGGGGGTGGTCACTGTCGACCAAGTCGTGGACGAGGAGAGCACCACGGAGATGGGCACGACTGTCGTCAAGGAGGATACAAGCACTTGAAGACGCGACCGTGGCCTTGTGTTTTTTTCGCTTGTTAGATGGAGAGAAGGAGAGGAGGTCGTGTGGTTGCTGGTGAAAAATACATGGAAGCCTCTAGCCGTGGGACGAGGTGGTTTCCATCGGACGTGGACGACGAGTGACGGAACTGTGTCAATGGCACCACGCACGAGTTGATGGCGCATGGAACAAACGAGCGAGTCGTGCACGTACGTGTGTAGCCATGTTGGCGTGAGTCTAAAATGGACGGGGAGGTACGTTTGTGGGTACCTGTAGGTATCTGTGGTGGAGTCAAGTTCGAAATCGAATACATTTGTATCGACAACCTGACCACCACCATCGTGCCCAGCCTTCCAACTTACGGGGGGGGGTACCCCGCGGACCTCCACTTGAAACCTGGTCCGATCGTCCGCTGCTGGCAGACGACCGGTCATCATCCAAAGACACTTGGTCCGATTCACTTAAGTTCATCTCACCTTGTGTACCCGATGGAATGGGCTTGTTACACACTCGTTGGATCGGGATCGCAGATCGATCTGATTCGGTCTTGAATATGAAACCGTGCTGGCTAAGTGTACCTAGGGCGGAACTCTTCACCCCAGGTACGTACAGACCAGAAACACTTCCGAAAGATATATTCTAATAGGTCGATCGTCCAAACGATCTAGACCTGACCAATACGAAATAATAGAGGGTAGACCAGTCAACCGGTCTAGCCCCTGACCAATATGAGAGAAGACCAAAACCGGTCTAAACTCCAACCAATGTTACAATGATCCAATATGTCCACGTGAAGACCCAATATGCCCGTGAAGCCACAAACGATATCTCCACGTAAAGACCAATCCAGCGAATAACACGTTCCAAACGTACTTGACTTAAACTTGAGGAAGTCGACCAATGCGTGCTCCCGTCGAGGGACTTCCGTCTGGCCAAATGCGCGTGTGGCGCGTCCAGACCGGGTATAATGAGCTAGAGGGGATTATTCGACCCTCTGCTCCCAAACACTCCGCGGCGGGCGGAGACGACTGATGCACACAGCAAAGGTTTAAACGACCTCCTGTTGAGGTGTTAGCCCGAAGGCAAAACCAAAAGATTCCAAACGACTTTTTATCTTTTAGGCAAATTCACAACTCAAACCAATAATACCTCCCTACGGTCCCAAATGTACCCACACAAAATTATGTAAAATACCCAAAGTCAGGTGACTCACCCAAGACCAGCGTTCTTGATACTCCTTGAAT
This sequence comes from Peronosclerospora sorghi, assembly GCA_026184515.1. Classification (NCBI taxonomy): domain Eukaryota; phylum Oomycota; class Peronosporomycetes; order Peronosporales; family Peronosporaceae; genus Peronosclerospora; species Peronosclerospora sorghi. The sequence continues at coordinate 2,744,168 of CM047589.1, read as the reverse complement.
TTGATAGGCTAAAAAGCCCCCCTTGTTTAGACCAATCCGAAATTCGACAAGCTGCCTGGACCAAAAGTGACCAAATTTGTGGTACACTTCACCACATATCCATGTGCCCCTCTTGATGCCACGCTTACGCCCCGGACGCAGCAAACCCATCGGCCCATGTACTCGTCTGTTCTTGATCGTCAAACGACGTGGACACAACAACAAGTTCGTTACAAGGCGTGAGTGGCTCCGTGACCAACTGGTCGCTCGAATGACGTCAGACTCGTACACGGTACGGTCACGCAATAATGAGCACGAGTTTCCAGCCCGTGATCGAGTGCAAGCGACTTGAGGACGACGTCGAGACGTTGTTTCGAGGGAGGGGGGAGATCGTGGACTGGGTCCACGTGGCTCCGTCTCGATGCCATCGGATACAATGGGCGCAAGCGTGCGGGTTTCCATCGTTTCGTCCGTGTATCATCTGGATCCGTTCGTACCTGCTGCGTCTCACTAGGTCGAGAAAGTTCAGAAGCAAGAAAGTGGCGTCGAGATGGTATCTGGTGATCCTACAACGGACGGAGATGGCGTCGAAGCAGCTGGCACGAGAAGTGTACGGACGTTTGGCATGGAATATTTGACTTTCACGGGGAAAACCCATCGGCTAGAGCTATCAAGCAATCAGAACGACAGGGAGAGACACGTTGTTATCAATGGATTGGATTGACTCGATGAAGCTTCGAGCCGAGCGGGAGGTAGGTTTTGGTACGAAGAGCACGGTGAATGATATGGGGGGACAATGCAACGCGTAGCATCGACAACAAGCGCACCACGTCGTTTGATCGAAAATTCATAAACGAACCTTGACCTTGAATTGTATTTCGCTGCGACCACTAGTCTGTATGGCCACGACAACTCGAACAACAGCTGTCAATGAAGATCCAACGCATGTACCTTTTCAGCGCGTTGCGCAAGGCTGGATCCTTGATGACTATCGACAGCCACTTTGAAAGTGGCTGTCGAGGGAGCGAGGCTTTCCTCAGTTGCCTGTGGGAGAGCTGGATTCGGACGTAGCGCTTGCAACGTCACCGCCGCCTCTCGAGCTGCTGTACCGAGCAGCGTTCAATTCTTCACGAGCTGGGGGGGGACGACGGACGTGGGCGAGCGTGAGACGTCTGGATCGCTCGACTGTAGAGAGCGGTGAAGACTGGAGGCACGCGCCGCGCCAGCGGTTGGACGCGTTTCATGGGCTACTACGCCCAAAGGGCAAGGCACACGCAAGGCACGCGACGAAAAAGAGAGACCACGTGGCACACATGCATCGGAAAGGCGAGAATACTGTACCATTGGGGCAAAGTAGGTAGGGGGAGTAGGAAAAATCCCTTTGCTTTCGCATGTCCTTGGATTGGAACTCATAATGAAACGAAGAGAGAACGCCATCTGGAGTAGGTACTGTGAACAAGCCTTTTTGCTTTCTGATCTTGGCGATTAGAACTCTATACTGAAACTAAGAGAGAACGCCATGTGGATTAGGTCATGTGAACGATCCTCTCTGCTTTGGATTTCGGTGATTGGAACTCTATACTGAATGCTATACAGATTAGACACTCCTAATCTATACATAAGTACAGTTTCGGTTTCGGTACCGGTATACAAAGGATAGGGGAATTATCTTCATAAGATTTTTTTTGAGCTCAAATCTTCTTAATTCAGAATTTTTCTTCTTAATTCTTATATTCAATATGATAACAATAAATAGAGGGAAGGTTGTGGTCACCCCCCCCCCCACCTTGCTCTGGTGATGCTAAATCTTGAGCGTAGTGTTGACGGAGGTTGGGGGGAGAAGATTCGAAAGATAAAAAGTGTATTTTTATAATTAATGATGGGGATTGTTAACTGGACCCCCCACTTGTTAAGTCGACCCCCCCAATTTCTACAGATCCCTTCCTTCATGAAATGGCCTCCCATCGATTTAACAATGCCCTATTTATAGTGTAAATCAGTTAGAGTTAAGGACCGTCGCCTTAGGTTTCGAAGAAAGTGACGATGGCTCGCGGCCTATTGAAGCTTTAAGTGCAAGTGGCTGAAAGCGATGGTGTATCCGTAGAAGATTATGCTATTTGTGAGTCCTATGACATTCAACGCACCGTCGAGCAGCTGCGTACAAGAAAATTGCGCTCCGATTCGCTATTGCCAAATGCTCCTTTCGTTTGTAGCCGGTGCGTATACGCACGGTGCGGCTACCGCACAGAGGAAGACTCTTCCTTAAAGTGGTAGCTACCACTACTTAGCCGATCCGCCCTTGTAAAGGGCTTAGTAGGAGAGTTCTCCTACTCGGGGCCAAGGTTCCCGGGTTGGTTTACTACTTAGCTTTAGCGGCTGTATTCCCTTTACGGGATGTAAGTAAAGGGAGGGCTCCCTCTTACCTACGACACTCACTGCGCGCGGGACCGGTCGAGGTCGCGCGTCTGATATTTAGAGTGAAATGTAAACTGAATATATTTAATATGTAATTAGCCTAAATTAATTTAAACTAATATAATATATATGTAATACTAAGTAGAATATTCCTAATTCGTACCTAGCTAAAATGCAGTGTACACACCTGTGTACTGACACGTGGATGGCTGACACACCACCACACCAAGGGCCCCTGCCCTGATTGGTTAAAATAACCGAAGGTTCAGAACCTTTCAAACCGGTCAATACTGACCTCAACCGTGGTGTACTCATGGACACCAACACTAAATGTAACCCGAATGTAACCCCGTTACATCAATTAAAAGGGTTTAGGGTTGAGGTAACAGCCGACCGCGCACAAAAGTTCCAAAAAGGTAAAAGTGTAACCCTGTTTAGTCTTTTTCACCCTACTCGCTGCCTCACTTGCTGCTGGTTGGTTCGTCTTGCGCTGGCTGCCGTTTAGCGCGTCCCGTTCTACACATATAACAGCCATTCAGTATACCAGCCAAAACCCGGCCAGACAAGTGCGGCTGTTATAGCGAGAGAGAGAGCCAACTCTGCACTTACTTTTTCAGTGCGTTCACAAGTCCCATACGAATCCAGAAGATTCGAGATGGCAAATTTTTGAGCTCAAAAAAATAAGGTATTACTTACACCCACTCGTATTCTTTGTATACACCGGTATACCGGTACCCTACTAATCGTCGCCTTCCTTGCGGTGTGCCTTCCGTTTGGGCTACTACGGCCATGACACTCGTCCAAGCGCTGCTCAAGCGGCTGGTGCGTCCAGTCGTCAGCGCTTTTGAAAGTCCAGTGATCGAGACGTATCACGTTCGACGATGTCCATTGACAGTGCACATAAAGAACGATCGCTGCCGGATGACACTGGCTGGCATTGCTTCATCGTCGTCAGCTATGAAGGAGAAGGTGAAAGCGGTGGTGACTACGACCCTCACGGAGAAAGAACTGGTCCAACTCGCTTCGAAAAAGCCCCTGCTGAGCGCAGTAAGGGACGTGTTATAGAAAGAGATCACGGATCCAAAGTTGCTCCAGGCGGTGAAAGATTACAGACAAAATCCCTCCGAGGAAACTGGGAAGGCCGTAACTTCTTCGGAGGGTTGATGCATTTTTCATGCAGTTTTTGATAGTGTTTTCAGCCGTCATAAGCGCATTCAAGTATAAGTAACCGGCGCGCGTCTCGAATCGTAATTAACTCCATCCAATCCATTGAGAACGTGTCTCACTGTCGTGCTGCTTGCTCTGTGTCGAGATCCGAGGCATGGAGTGGTCGATTCTCTTGCTAGCGCTTTGGACGATGTGTTTGTTCCCCGTGAACGTCAACTTCCATGCCACGAAACGTCCGTACAGTTCTCGTGCCACCTGCTTCGTCGTCCTCTCCGTCCGTGGCAGGATCATTGGAGACCCTCTCGACGCCACTTTCTTTCTTTTGAACTTCCTCCAGCCGAGCGAGACGCAGCAGGTACGAACGGAGCGAGAGGAAATGGACGAAACGATTCAAAACCTCACGCGTCGGACATTGGAACAACGTGCCTTGGAGTCGCTGGTTCGACAGAATCGCGGGACCGTGCCGGGTACGTACGATTCCTTGAGGGGCGTCGTCCCGTTCTCCTTCTCGTCGTCCAAATTGGACTCTGCGTCCGTACATTCTTCTTCGGTGCGAAGCTCCGTCGTCTCGCTTGGAATAAATTGGCCCCGCAAGTCTTCGACCGTCGTTCCAGCCGTCTTTCCTATCTCATGCCAAGCGACAGTCATGCATGAAGGAGCGCGTCATGAGCTTGAGTCGATCCAGTGGCGACTATTCCGTGTTCGATGCCCCGGTACGGAGCGAACTTGATCGAACGAGCACGGATGTACGTACGACCAAACGCGTCGGAGGTGACACTCACGCGCTCGAGTCACAAGTCCACGTGCTATGGCGACAAGAGCTTTTCCCGTCGATTGAGTGATGCCATGAGTGGCTTTGGCGTGGATGAGAGCTATGCGGACAGTTTTATAGACATTAAGCGACACTTTGGTCGGGACACAGACGATAGATAGTCTTTGTGATGTGAAGATGCGGATATTCGAGCGATAAGGGCTCGGGTACAAAACACTAGGGATTCGTCTACTATTATGTCCACCACATAATCTGAGGGGCACCGGACCAACAAAAGGCACCGGCATTGTTAAGTAGGCTTAGGCAGTATCAAAATCAGTGGAAGTGATTCATAAACGCATCTCTGCCTCAATGTAATCTGATGTGTGGTTACAGGTAAGAGACTAAACTATGTTACTTGATGTATGTAAAATATCCGTCACGACATTACCACCTCAGTTGCTGTAGTTCCGTTTTCGAAGTATAAAATATATCATATATTGAATCTGCTTTGCCGGTTATTGAACTTGAATAGGTGTATCGCCAACAGAGGGACCTTGTTCACTTAAAGTCATGATAGTGTCTAACCACGTCAACTTTCCTTCACTATGGGAAGCGTGCTCTCATTCTCAATCTCTCTCTAACCCGCCAAAGGGTCGAGCTGTCAGAATGCCACGGCATTCGGAATCACCTCGCACTGACTATGTCAGTGTTGCCACACCCCCTCGTCACAACGCTTTTCCCATGAAAGCACGTTCCTTGCATCCCCTATTCACCGTTTATTCGTCTGTTGCCATCGCAATGTTAGAAGCGTTTCACTATGGCTGGTCGAATGCGCAACTGAATCTCAGTACTTTCAGTACGACCGAAACGTGCCATGCACGACCAGTCGAACAAGGCACGTGTGTCATGTTTCCTGGTCATACAAAAACGACCTGGACACTTGTGGTCAACGCGTGGATTGTTGGCGGCATGTGTGGTAGTCTCGTATCCGGATGGCCATCCAATCAATGGGGCCGTCGGACCACTTTGCGCTTCAATGCAGTAATTATGACACTTGGCTCAGTGGACCAAGTTCTCGCATCGAATCCAACGTGGTTTGCCATTGGTCGTTTTGTGACGGGAGTCGCCAATGGGATTGCAATGGCCGTCGTGAACACGTTTCTAAACGAGATCTCGACCCCACATAATCGTCATGCATTGGGTACAAATACGCACTTGGCTGCGACGTTAGGTATCTTTGGCGTCGCCACGACGTTTTGGTATTGGGACACAGCGTTAGGGTTTCGGTGGATCGCGGGAATGCCCATTGCGTTTGCAACCTCTTTTGTGATTTTATCCTACTTTTTTATGGTCGAAAGTCCAGTGTGGTTACTTGCACATGGACATGAGCTCGAAGCGGAACACGAATTGGCACGTCTTTATGGGACACAGAATGTGAGCGTCATGAGGGGATGGATCCAACCACATGAGTGTAGATCCAAGTTACCACCCCATTTAAGTCCTGACGAAATTGCGCTCGTTCAGAATGAAACGAATTGGTCTATCCTAACGAAAAACACATTTCGCCAACCCCTAGTCATTGCAGTTGGCTTAACGTGCATAAACCAACTCGTTGGGATCAATGCCGTCTTTTTTTATTCATCCTCTATCCTTCGAGACGCTGGCATTGCTGACTCCCGCGCTGGTCTTATGATCATTGACATGCTCAACATCCTGCCCGTCCCACTTGCTGCGGCACTGACGAAAACCATGCGTAAACGTACCCTGCTCATTTCCGGGATTTTCGTCATGATGCTCTGCTGTATTGGCGTGACCTTTTCGTTAGAGAACAATGTCGGCTGGCTCTCCATTGTGTTCCTTGGACTTTTCGTCGTAGGCTTTGACTTAAGTATCGGCCCGTTGCTATGGCCAATCATAGCCGAGCTCTTTAGTGACTCGGCGCGTGGGGCTGCGGTCGGCATGTGTGTCAGCGTGAAATGGCTTTGTTCACTGATTGTCGGGATAGGGTTTCCCTATATTGAAGACGAAATCAAAAACTACAGTTTTCTACCCTTTCTCGCCACGACCATCTTGGCACTTGTGTTTATTTACTTTATGGTACCGGAAACTTCGGACAAGACCATTGCCGAGATTCAAGATGGATTCGGCAGCGACGACAATGCCTCGTTACGTCAGGACTCAAGTGGATAAAATCGTTGGTTTCAGCATGTTGAAGTTATATGCTTCGGGTGAAAATGTAATATCCAAGAGATGTAACCGCATTGGCTATAAATGCATATGGATACACAAGTCAGGCGCTGACGATTAAATTTCGTAAGAGCTTACAAGTTTCGGACTTTATATACTACTAAACTTTCCGTTTTAAACCGTTTTGTTTATAATCTAACTTTTAGATCAAGTAGTCGTTTCTTTTCCTACAAAACGTACGAACGTTTCCTTCAAATATACATGTTGCCTTTCCCATTCGTTACCGTAAGCACGATCAGAAAAACTCTACCCCCTGTTTAGTGTGCTAGGATTGGCGTATGCTCGTCTTCTTCATACTTGGTCATGACATGATGAAACGGCACTTGCAGCGCGAGGCAAACGAACGCGAACAGTTGGAGCGTTAGGGCAATGACCGCCAACGCTGCGACATCATAGTAGCGATCGGCATAATGCATGCCCAAGGTTTTTAGGTAGACTTCGCCAAAAATGGGTACACTGGGGTACCCCGGCGCATCAAAGGATAGAACAATGCCTTGCAATTCATTTACCATGAGAATCTCAAACGCATAGCCAAAAATCGAACAGTGTTTTAACCACGCAACCGCTCCAGGCATGGTCTGCGCATTGAGTAAAAAGCCACCAAATAAGAGCATAATCAAGAGCACCACGGTGGCGCCAAGGTTAGCCACTCCCACCCGTTTCGCCAGGACGCCCGCCACGAGACATATGGAACCAGCTGCCACGTTAAAGAGCACGACCGTGAGCAGAAAGAGCAAGAAACGCGGCCCTTCGGCTTGTAACCCCATAATCTTATAAAACAGGCCCGCAAAGAGCGAAGCGGGTAACACACGGAGGAGCATCGAGTCGAGCGCCGTCTTCGCGAGAAAGTAACTAAATGCGCCATAGTACATGGCCCCTGTCTCGCGCAGGAAAATCGGGCGTTCACTGAGAAAAACGTCCATGGAACTCAAACTCGCAAAGCCAAAGAAGGTCAAGGTGAAGTAGAACGCGCCCATGCGATTCTGAAACCCAGCGAGATTATCCGAGACATTGTTAAAGATCAAGCCACCGCACAGCCCCAGCGCGACGCTCAAGACAACGTGAAGAACGAAGAGCGAGCGATTTCGAAGAATGTTGAGCGCCGTGCGGACAAAGAGGATACGAATTTCCAGTACCAACAACTGGATGGACGTGAGCAACGTGCGCGTTTCCGAGGCATCGTCCGCGATATAGGGGGAGGATTCGACTTTATACGCGGGACTTTCGGCGGGGGTTTTAGGGGAATATTCCGGATAGGTACTAAAGGCTTTAGTGGATGACCTGGTTTGTTCGTGGTCGCCGTTGCTTGGGTGGGATTGAACCATCGTCTGTACATTCTCTTCGTTCGTAGCAATATCCAGGATAAAATCCGCCACGTTTTCATTCTCGGGACATTTAAATCCAAGCTGCTGAAACGAGTCTTTCGCGTCGGCCGGGGAGCCACTATAGACAAGTTGCCCTTTGCCAAGTAACAGGATTTTATCCAAGAGAAAGAAGGACCGGGCACTGGGTTGATGGATACTCATAATGACAATGCGATCATGACTCGCCAACTCTTTAATGATTTTCACCACGGCGTGCGCCGAGGAACTATCGAGTCCAGACGTTGGTTCATCCAGAATGAGAATCTGCGGTGATGTCACGAGTTCCATCCCAATACTCACGCGTCGTCTTTCGCCACCGGAAATGCCTCGTTCGGCACTCGTGCCACCAACGGACCCAATCCGCGCGTTCGCTACATGACCAAGATTTAGTTCAGCCATGACACGATGTACGAGTGCATTCTTTGCCGCATCCGTCATGGATAGGGGCAGACGAAGGCGAGCCGAGTAGGTAATACATTCTCGCACGGTTAGTGTCGGATAGAGTGTATCGTCTTGCTGTACGTAGGCAGCGAGTCGACGATAGGCTTTCGTGATTTTCTGGCCATTCACTAACAGTTCGCCCGCGAATTTTGATTGGCCATTTTGCACCGCTGCCAATGCATTGAGTAAACTCGTTTTCCCCGACCCACTGGGGCCTAACAACCCTAACACCTCGCCCTGCGCCACTTTTCCCGAGATATTGTCTAAAATCCAGCGCGGTTCCGAATGTTTCCCCGTCGTGGCATAGCAACTAACACGGCGAAACTCTAAACACTTGACGGAACGTGTGGTCGCGCGGAGGAGCTCGTCTTCGAGATTCTCTTCGTCTTGACGCTTGGGACCGCATCCAATCGGGACACAACAGAAAGCGACGCCCCCAATCAAGAAGAGCGTCGCGAGGAGACCACAGGCTAGCATCGCTAACCCTCGGCCGCGCGTATCACCTAAAGCAGTGCTTTTCGCCTTGGTCGCCGCGGTCGTCGTTTCGTGTCCGGACGTATCTGTCCCTTCACACCCGCCTGCTTCACACGTCGCAGATAGAGGCAGGGGCGAGCCTTCAATCAGTAGACTCATCTCGTGCGTCCCCTCTTTCACTTGCAACCGTGCGGGTTTCCCACTTAGCGATCCTTCCACTAACGCTTTCGTCATGGCGGAACACTCGGAGCCGCATTTGCACTCAATCGCGCCACACTCGCCATTGGCACTGCCCGTTGGGAACGAGCACTGGGATAAACGACACTCCATCATGTGCGTCTTGGGGACGGTCTTGTTTTTCGTGGCTTGGTAGACCACGGCGGTACAATTCGCAGTCCCTTGCTCGTTGTCTCGATCACACGTGACCTCCAGGGCGCCATGGGGCAGCAGGACTTGGAGATCTTTCGAGAGCACGCACGTATAACTTTTCGACGCGGTCGTGGACGAGTACGTAAAGCCCTTGACACACGACGCGTCGGGATGGATGGACGCACACGCCGCGTCGTCCGAGCAGAGTCGGCAGTTGCTGCCCTGAAAGCCCGCGCGACAGTCGCATGTGCCGGACGCACTCACTTGTTCATACGTTGGATCGCACGCGGTCGTGACATTGTTGATCGTGGCAAACGACGTGGCCAACGTGATGGGCGACACGCAAGCGACGAGGAGGAACACGAGCATCACAAGACGACGAGGACGTTGCAGGGTTTGGTGGTGTATCATGTCGAGCGCGTGAAATGTGGGCGTGAGGAAGGCAAACGAGGTATGATCAGCGAGATGCGCTGGGCTGGGCTGGTCGCTTGTCTTTTTGTCCGGCATATACGGTTTGTGTGGGATTTATGTACCGGAGACCGTCACACACACACGCACACGCAGGGCGTTGGTGAGTTTTATTCTTTCTGTAAGTCTCGTGTTTAAGGTGATTGCCACGCTCTGTCTAGATCGTACCTACGCCGGTCGTCGACTATGCTGTTCGCAAGGTTATTAACTACCCACGGAAGCCTTTTTTGCCATGGAATTGGAATTGGAATCGCAGGGAGGAGGAAAAAAAAAAGACACTGTCTAGTGTTCTGTTGACACGGACACTTCCCTGGATGCCTGGTCAACGGGCAACGAATGGCTTCGTGTAAGTTTTGTAAGTTGGGTATCTGGCGTCAAAGATAGCGACTTGGAGCGCCTCAGCGCTGTCTTGTCGAGCACGCCCTCGAACGTTTGAAGCCCACCGGGTCCTCGTTCCTCAGGCGCAGCGACGATAGACGTCGTTGCATGCTTTGGGTCTACCACCTCACTTGACTGGAGAGCAGCGGCGACGACTGGACACAAGCGCCGCTCGAGCTCTTGGAGAAGTGTCCTGTGCGTAGCCCAAAGGCAAAGCGCACGCAAGGAACGCGACAATAAGGAGTGAAACGACGTGACACGCGCGCATTGTAAGGGGAAATGAAGAAGAAGAGCTCGTGGGGCAAAGTATGGAATGGGCACAAAACTACCTCTGTGTACATTAATTACATGCATGTACTCTACTCGTATTGTATAATTAAGCAGGGGCGCGGTAATAACAGACCCTAACATTCTATATACAGCGACAGCACTACCATTACTGGATCTTTTTTTCATGGACAATACTACTAGGACTGTTATTGTTCTGAGCACTAACAATGGATGGTTCGTTGATAGTCCGTTCCGTCTGTTGTCGAATATTCGAATCTTTGTTGATTAGATTCAGAAGACTGGTTTGTATCAAGAGATAACGTCTAATATACCCCTGTTTTCGCCCAAAAATTCTAAAATACCCCTCTTCGTAAAAAAATCCTAAGATGCCCCTGTTTTTGCGGTGCTTTCCAATCGCTAAATTTAAGGCGACTATTTAATGAAACATTAGCTTGCCAATCATCTCTAAGTTTGCATGTCGGTATTACAGGGGCATATTAGACGTTATATCTCATGTTAGAAAATATATATATAAGAAGGGCTACATGCACTAAAATGTAATTTACTTGCGACGAGTGAGATTAGGTAAATGAACCTTGATTGCACTGACAGCTCTGAATGCTCATTTGGTAGCATCAAACCACAAGAAGTCCCGCTGAATAAAAAAAATAGTTCCTTTGCAAGCATTAGATCTTCGTTCAAAGACCCATATCATTACGTTAGTCATTTTGTTGTAGCATCCTTAGCATCAAAACGTACCATCAAAAATGGTCGTCCAATTAAAAGGGCTACAGGAACAGCACCCAAATGTCTCGAGTCTACAGAGCACGTTGCATTGTCACCTTCTACCCAAACATGACGCTTTGGAACGGTGATTGTCCGCCTTCGCTCCTGATCAAAACGCGGGTTGCAGTTCCACCACGTCTCCCTCCTGCAGCATTGCGTAATCATCAGATAGCAAAACCTTCACCTTACATAATTAAAATAAACCAACCAGAGCCAGAATTTGCTTGGTGATGGTCGCACCCTGGCATCGAGTGGGCGATCGCAGCTGAACGAGGTCACCACGCTCCCATCTCCGCCAATATCGCGATAGTCGCTCCACGAAGATGATAGAGCCGTCAGGAATCGTAGGAACCATGGAATAGCCAATACTGTAACAGGACTGATCCTGTTAATGGCTTACACTGTATTTTGCGAGGAAGCGCAATACAATTGGGGCAGGATTAGTTGGTAACAACTAATCCTATAATAAAAGTAAATATATTAATATTCACTTATCTGTTAGAACGCAAAATTAAGAGTGTTTATTTAATGGGTGGTTTAGAGGCTAATAGTATAGTAACTAACTAATTAATATAATAATATCAAGTCTTTAACTAACTGTACTATTAGTTAACCTGCAAGATTCGGTATTTATACCGAATCGACTTTTCCTTCTTAGATTATAATAACTTATAATCTCTTATTTAAATTTCAGACAACGCGTCTGAAATTAAACTGTGATATTCTAACTTGAATATCTATTATGTAATGGCACCCGATTAGATCACCCCCCACTTAAGGTGGTTGGCCAATAATAACTCTTATTTTGGCCAATCATGGGTGGCATTTGTTGGTCAGAATTTCTAATTCACCAACTGATTGACCATCGACTCGATGGTCAAGACACACGGCGGCGGCGCTCTAAAGAGCGCTGCTGAAAACAATGAAGGAGCTTCTTCCTCCGCCTCAGCACTAGGTGCTGAGGTGTTGAGTGACAACGGTGACGCTTCATTAGCAGCGTCAACTACTCAAAGGTCGGAAGACGTACCGTCTTCGACCACAGATGCTGCTAAGGAGGCATCTGACAAGAAACAGGGAGATGTTGCTAATGCAACATCTCGCACGATGGCAACTTCCGAATGGCGTGTTGCCAAGAGGGCCATGTTCGGGAGTTCTGACTCCGAACAAAGTGATGGGGATACAGATGTCCCCACTAAAGGATCTAGCGAGTCGAAACTCGCTAGGTGCTCATCGCCTAACAGCGATGGCGACTCTGGTGTCGCTGTCTGCTATCAAAGCGATAATGATCATCACAGGTGGTTGCGGGAACGCAGAGCCCCACCTGGACCAAGTACTTCTCCACGTCGGGGTGATTTAACCCCGGCGCGTGGTGTTGAAGCAGGCGGTGCTCCGCCTGATAAAAGGGCTCGAACAGAAGCGGCGCCTGCCACTTCTAAAGCGTATCATCGTACGGAACCACATGTTCCGTACAGAGTGGGGTTTTGGACCCCTGGCTGGGCTATTTACCCCAACAGTGGCGGTCACCGTAAACGGGACTGCCAGTATGCGTTGTTCGATATCAACGCGCTGGATGACTGCGAAGACATCCAGTCACGTCGATTCGATCGAAGTACAGACGATAGACGTCTGTACTTTATTGACCTCTTTTTCCAGGTTCGATATTATTCGAGCCGGAAAGGGTCAAGGAAGAACAGGGACGATAAAGACGCCCTGACTCAGAGTTGGAATGCTTTTGTTGACAACTACAACAAAAGCCCAGATGATTACGTGAATAAAGTTCACGTAATGCGCGAGCGCTTTTTAAAGCACTCACGAACAGGCAAAATGGAATACATCCATTATGCTTGCATCTAAGAAGGGTTAAAGTGTGGTGTCCCTTCTCACCTCGTTTGCCCACGGTGTACGCAGGGCACTCCTCGTCTGTCAGAGGAGGAGTTGCGGGGGTACGGTGGTTTTTCCGTACCCGCCGAAATTCAGGGTTTAATTGATACCCTGAATGCATCAACACCTACTGTTGATGCTACTTCGCATTATGAGTTTGAGACTTCTTCTCAAACTCAGTCAAAAGGTCTGGGGCGTCGGCCTTCAGAACCTCAATCGGTTCCCAAGAGTCGAACTCTTGGGGATATCCCAGCCAGCGTACCAAGTACTCGGTACGCTGCCCCTTCTTCAAAGGCACCGAGCGCTTCGAGATCAAGCGCTCGAGGATATATCGCTTATTCCCCT
>CM047589.1:2718690-2730820 GCA_026184515.1 Peronosclerospora sorghi | reverse complement strand
TAAGTAATCAATCAACAGACGTGTCTCCTCGTCTGTTTTGTACGCCTCGCGTACTTGTCGTATAATTGACGACGACAAAGCAGTGCAACGGATCGCGTTTGCACTGGCACCTTTGGTTACGGACGGTTTCGTCTCGTAATCGGGCCTTCGTGATAGCGCATCCGCTATTACGTTCAACTTTCCGGGTTTGTATTCAACCGTAAAGTTGTATTCAGCAAAGAATGACAGCCATCGAGCCATTCTTTTAGAAATTTGTGGTGAATTCACGGCCGTGCGTATCGACGCATGGTCCGTGTAAACCACAAACGGTATATCTCCCAATAGATAGATCCGAAACTTAGCCAGTGCATACTTCATGGCAAGGAGTTCCTTGTCATGCACTGGATAGTTGCGCTCGGCTGGGATCAACTGACGCGATTGATAGCAGATTACGCGATCACGATCATCGTGATCACGCTGCATCAAAGCACAACCGATAGCGAAATCGCTCGCGTCGCAAACGACGTGGAACGGACGCTCGTTATCGGCTATAGCCAAGACAGGCGCTTCAGTCAAGCTTTTCTTGACTGCATCAAAAGCATCTTGGCATTGGGTATCCCAATGCCATTCGACATCTTTCTTAAGTAATTGAGAAAGAGGTCGTATTAACCCAGCATAGTTGCACGAATACTTGTGCAAATATGTTGCCAACCCAAGGAACTTCCGAAGTTCCTTAACGTTGTTTGGCGTAGTCCATTCAACGATTACCCTGATCTTTTCTGGATCAGAGCGCACCCCGTTCTTGTCCACAAAACATCCAAGAACGGGTATCTCAGGTGCACCAAAGGTGCACCTCTTTAGATTTGCATAGATCTTATTCTTACGCATAAGCTCTAACACTCGACGTAGATGTTCCCTATGGACATCTACATCGATTTTATCGTGTTCACCCTTAATATGGATGAACACGTCATCGAAATAACTCGGTGCGAATTCTCGCACCGGGCGTAATAGATGCGTTACGCATCTGTTAAACGTAGCAGGGGAATTTCGAAGCCCCTGCGGCATAACAAGCCACTCCCAAAGCATGCTGCTTGGGGTGCTTACCGCCGTGAGAGGGATATCCTTCTCACGCATTAGGATTCGATAAAATCCATCTCTTAGATCGAGAGCACTAAAGATGGTTCTCCCGCACATGCCATCTATGATGACATCCTTCCGCGGTATCGGTGTCTGTGGCGGTACCGTCGCTGCGTTCAGCTTGTTGTAAGCGTGAACGATTCTCCACCCACCTGTGGACTTCTTCACACAAAAGATGGGGGTAGAGTGCGGTGAGGTAGACTCCCGCACTTGGCCTGATTTACGACGAGCTTCGAAGAACTCGTCGATCGCTTTTACCTGATCACGCGGCAACGGTCATTGCCGCGTAACACAATACTTCGTGCCTGTCACGAGGTCAATCTCATGACGAGTTCCCTTATCCTTAGGTAGCTCGCTATGTACTTCTTCTGGGAATACGTCAGCGTATTCCCGAAGTACCTCATAAAATGGGTAGTTCGCTTTAAGCGACTCCCAGATCTGCGCTTCAAAGCGCTGAACTCTGGTTTGATCATTGGGAACCTCTTTCCCAATGTTTTCCACTTGTAATGTGGATATTCGTTCACGAATATCCACTACATCATCGGTTGCAACGATAATACAGGTCTGTTCGATCTGATCATCGTGCAAGGTTCTCATAAACTTCTTCCAGCTTAGCGCTAGAAGAGCCATCACCTCCGAACCTTATTTCGGAGGGTGTTCCATCAACAGAGACTGGGCAGCTAATCCGGTCTCCGTTTGCGTCAAGACGTTGATCGTCTCGACGGAACTGCCCATGCAATCAGACGCACTAGTCTGATTGACTGCTACACGGTGATTACGATTCACCGTGTGCGAATACTCATCCTCATGGTGGCCACTGCCTACCATGGAGTTTTGGCGATCAGATTTGCTCGTCTGATCGGCCGCCTTTTCTGCGACACGGTGGTCTTTATCACCCGTGTGCATGTCTAATGCAACGTGGTGGGCACTGGACATCACGGAGTTGTGCTCACGATTGCACTCTATCGTGAGTTCACTCTCATCAACACGGAATTCATTCATCATGTTGGAACCTTCGGTCGCACAGTGGGTGTTTCCCACCGTGGATATCACTTCATTCTCACGGTGGGTGTTTCCCACCGTGGATATAACTTCATTCTCACGGTGGTCTTTATCACCCGTGGAATGTTTCTCTCCAACACGCAACGACTCTTCTGTTGCGTGTGGTAGTCCCTCTGGACTCTCACCAGCGGAGGTACCTTCCGCTGATCGTGTCAGAACAGACCTGGTGGTGCCATCGCTATCCACCAGACTGTCCGAAGCTGCGGTTGTATCTTCTGATACAGCCGGATTACACACAGGGTGATCAGATCCTGTGGGTCCGTCGCAGTCGATCGATAGGTTAACCCAGTCGATCGAAGGTTTAAACTTGGAAATCCATGGGATTCCAAGTATCACATCAAACTTGTCATCTAAATCGAGGACGATGAATTCATCCTCGAATGACAGTTCATTCAACTCGAAGCGTGTTTTAATCACACGCTTTGGAATAGTCACGGTTGCACCTGTTGCTAACCGGACTGACAACATAATTCGTGGGGTTTCTACCTCCGCGAAGCTCAACAGCGTTAGACTATGAGTTCTAAGGAAATTGTTCGACGCTCCTGTGTCAAACAAAGCTCGCATGGGGACATCGCTCCCGTGTGGCTTAACCTCCAGGGTGATAAGAGGCTTTCCATCACCCTGCACCTTTTGACAGGACATAGTCCCGTCTGGGGCTATTACCCTCACATGCCCTATGTCGGCATGTGGAATAACATTCCCAGTAGGGCGCCCGCCCCTACTGGTGTTCTACGTTTTTTGCACCAACAGGGTGATGTCCCTGTTGGTGTCGCCGTGCAGCGGACGGTTCCGTCCGCTGACTGCGTGGCACCGGACGCGGTGCCATACACTCATGGGCAAAATGCCCATTTTCGCGCATCTATTGCAGCGAATATTCTTCTTAAATTTCGGTTGCTTCGTGTTCGAAGCAACCGCAACCGATAGGTCCATCGGCTCTGGACCTCCACCGCCCATGCTCTGGCGCGGGTGGCTGTTTCTTGAGACGAAGTGTGAGCTTCGTCTGCCTGAATGCTGATTGTTGACATGCCGCAACGGCATGTCAAAAGCGAAGGGCTGTTGACCCCTTCGGCTGTACCCAGAATGCGATGACGCTGATCGAATGCTGAACTCCTCACGGATGCTCATATCAATGGCATCCCTCAGAGTATCTGGCGGGTGCCGGTAGAGACTCTGTTTGACGGGACCATCATTGAGTCCCTTCATGAAGCCAGCGACCTTCATAGTAAGGGGCACCGGCTCATACACAATATTTGAGAGCAAATATTGCGTCTTCTGAGCGTAAGCTTGAAGATCAAGCTTACCTTGCCGGAGTTCCATAAACTCCTGCCGACTACTTAGCTCCATTTCTGTAGCTTCAAAGTTGAGCTTTAGCTAAGCTTTAAATTCCTTATAAGTAAGGAACGCAGAGTCACCAGTGGATCTGCGACTCATCGCCTATGCCCTGGCTCTGCCGCCCAGACATGTTGTGGCGAATTACGCCTGTTGACGTTCGTCAACAATATTTTGCGCAGAGATGGCATCTTCCACCTCTGCGAACCATCTACGAAGGGGCTCGCCCCCTTTACCGGTAAAGGGCGGTACTCTCGCCTTTACCACTTCAACGCTATGCGTCGCAGGTGCAGTTGCGGTCCGCGCTGCCTCTGGCGCGGGCCGTTCTGACTTTTCTAGGTGGTTTCGCCTAAAGCGATTCACCACCTGTATCACTTCCTCCGGGGACTTACTCTGGAGGAAGGTAATGATGTCGGTCCCCATAGACCGAACCATTTCCACCTTCGAGTCTTTACTACGCGACGAGAAGTGAGGGAGTGCTTATTCACCTCTTCCAGCCTTCTCTCTCGCTCGGCAGTCGTCATGTCTCGCGACATGATCCCGAGCGGCTCTTAGTCTTCGCTCCACTAGTTAACTAGCTGAACGGAAGTGTGGTCGTTAAGACGGACCACAAAGTGCTACCAGGTGTAACAGGACTGATCCTGTTACTGGCTTACACTGTATTTGTGCGAGGAAGTGCGCAATACAATAGGGTAGGATTAGTTGATAACAACTAATCCTATAATAAATAAATATATGAATATTCACTTCTTGCTTAGAACGCAAAATTAAGAGTGTTTATTTAATGGGTGGTTTAGAGGCTAATAGTATAGTAACTAACTAATTAATATAATAATATCAAGTCTTTAAACTAACTGTACTATTAGTTAACCTGCAAGATTCGGTATTTATACCGAATCGACTTTTCCTTCGTAGATTATAATAACTTATAATCTCTTATTTAAATTTCAGACAACGCGTCTGAAATTAAACTGTGATATTCTAACTTGAATATCAATTATGTAATGGCACCCCATTACACGTGGAATAAAGGTGTTTTATTGCTACGTTCTTATAGTACGTGTATTGTTTCGTCTACATTACAGTAACTTGGAAGCAAACTATCACACGCACGCTAAGCGGAGCCAGTAAATCGTGGTAAGATGACAGATAATGAGAAATCCGAACATGGCTAACCTTGGCGCAACCGTGGTCCTCTTAATTATGCTCTTATTTGGTGTATTTTTTATTCAATGCGCAGACCGTGCCCGATCAGTTGCGTGGTTAAAACACTTGTCGATTTTCGTCTATGCGTTTGAGATTCTCATGGTGAATGAATTGCAAGGAATTGTTTATCCCTTGATGCGCCGGGGTAACCTACTGTACCCCTTTTTGGCGAAGTCTACCTAAAAACATTGGGCATGCATTATGCCGATCGCTATTATGATGTCGCAGCGTTGGTGGTCATTGCCCTAATTCCCCAACTGCTCGCGTTCGTTTGCCTCGATTCAAGTGCCGTCTAATCAAGTCATGACCAAGTATGAAGAAGACGAGCATACGCCAATCCTAACACTAAACTGTCGAATTTTGATGTAGCCATTTTTGGCTTTCAAGGGAACTCTCAAGGTGGAAACGGATTGGCATTAATTGCATGTATGTATGTTTGAAGATTTCAACTTATATTGTTCAGTGGAGTTAAATGGATATTATAGGCTTAAAATCTTTTAATTTCATAATATATATTCACTTTGAATTTTAAACTCTACACGCACTAAGTCACGTCTAGCGGCAGCCTAAACACACTTCTACGCGTAAACTATATTATCAAAAGTTTCAGATCAGAAAGTATATGCTGCGCCTCACGTATTCCCAACATAAACAAGGAGTAGAGTTTTTCTGATGGTGCTTACGGTAACAAATGGGAAAATAGAACATGTATATTTAAATGGAATGCTCCTACGTTTTGTAGGAAAAAATACTACCTGATCTACAAACGATATGCTTTAAAACGGAAAGTAAAGATATAAAGTTAGAAAATTCAAAGTCCGAAACTTAGAAACTCTTACTAAATTTTTATCGTGAACTCATGACTTGTGTATACGCATTTATAGACAATGCGGTTTAATATTTTGGATATTATATTCTCACCCCAAGTTCCAACATCGGAACATATAACTTCAACATGCTGAAAGCAACGATTATCCACTTTAGTCCTGACGTGACGGAGCATTGTTGTCGCGCAATTTCATCATGATTTAAATTGGATGGTAACTTGGATCTACACTCATTTTTTTGGATCCATCACATCATGACGCTCACATTCTGTATCCCATAAAGACGTGCCAATTCGTTTTCCGCTCGAGCTCTTTCTCATGCGCATGTAACCACACGGGACTTTCGACCATAAAAGGTAGGATAAAATCACAAACGAGGTTGCAAATGCAATGGGCATTCCCTCGATCTACCGAAATCCTAACGCTGTGTCCCAATACCAAAACGTCGTGGTAACGCCAAAGATACCTAATGTAGCAGCTAAATGCGTATTTGTAACCAATGTATGACGGTTATGTGGGGTCGAGATCTCGTTTAAAAATTGTTCGCGACTGCCATTGCAATCCCATTGGCTACTCCCGTCCCAAAACGACCGGTTATAAAACACGTTGGCTTTGACGCGAGAACTTGTACCACCGAGCCCAGTATCATAATTAGTGCAATTAAGCGCAAAGTAGTCAGACGCCTTCATTTATTGGATGGCAATCCGGATAAGAGACTACCACACATCCCGCCAACAATCCACGCGTTGACAACAAGTGCCCAGGTCGTTTTTGTATGACCAGAAAACATGACACAAGTGTCTTGTTCGACTAGTCGTGCATTGCAAGTTTCGGTAGTACTGAAAGTACTGAGATTCAGTTGCGAACTCGACCAGCCATAGTGAAACGCTTCTAACATTGCAATGGTAACAGACGAGTAAATGTCAAAATAGTCGGTCTATTTATAATTCTATATTATGATAAGGTAGGACTATTTTAGGTTGCAATTTGCATTTCGTTTATTAGTAGCATAATTAGTACTCTGTTCTGAGTACACACATTTTTGTTACGTATAAGACATGCATACCATACACAGATGGGAGCTTACCATAACTTCAACATTTGTTACATAATTTCATGTTAGCTAGATAATCACTTTTCAATATACATTCCGTTCAATAAGTCCCTGTTTCGGACATCTTCTTCTCTTAACGAACTGTTAACTGATACCTTATTCGTCACCAACGTGTGTTTGTTCTCGGAGATATCACATGTGATTACTTTCGTTTTATATTGGATTCACTCTTGGACATTAAAGATCTAAGTTTTCGACTACATCTAATCAATAGATTTGAGTGCTATTCAACACTAAACGGTAAATAGGGGAGGCAAGGAACGTTTTTCATGGGAAAAGAGTCGTGAGGAGGGGTGTTGCAACATTGACATAGTCAGTTCGAGGTGATCGGAATGCGGTGGTATTCTGACAGCTCGACTTTGGAGGGTTAAAGAGAGTTTGAAAATGAGAGTACTCTTACCATGGTGAAGGAAAGTCTACTTGGTTAGACACTATCATGACTTCAACTGAACAAGGTCCCTGGTTGCGATACACCTTTTCAAGTTCAATAACCGGCAAAACAAATTCAATAGGCCACGTTCTGATATATTTTATACTTCGAAAAGGACTCTAGCAATTGATGTGGTAATGTCTTGACCGATATCTTACATGCGATACATCAAGTAACTTAGTTTAGTCTCTACCTGCAACCAAACATCAAATTCCGTTGAGGCAAATACGCCTATGAATCACTCCAACTGTTTTGATGGTACTGGCTAAAGATCCTCATGCCTAAGACTAAATAGCCTCAATGTTGGATTGTTGGGTAAGTACACCGTTTATTCACGGTTCACCGGTTCGACCCGCAGTTCAGTTGAACCGGGGAATGCTGAATTGGGTGGTTGAGAGGCAAGGAGTAAACTAGGAGTATGACAGGTTTAATAACTTTAATCTACTCACTTCGGCATTTGCCTCCTACATCTGAAGCTTCAAGCCAACAGGTTAACAGCCTCATCTCTCAACAGTTCCAAGAAATCTTCAAGCCATGACGACCAAGCGCGCCGAAGTCCTCCTGGGGAGTGGGAATTACTTCCACTGGGAGTAAAACATGAGGATGACGCTCGCCAGAAAGAGACTGCTCGCTCATGTTCAAGTCGTCAAGCCGGAGAACGAGATCACGGAGGCGTGGCTGACAAAAGATGCGAAGGCGCTGGGAATCATTGCGCAGGGCGTTGAGCTGCAGCATCAGACGAAGATCAGAACGGCTACGCGCGCCATGGAGGCGTGGGGAACGCTACGAGAATTCTACAATCGTACCACGCTTCACAACCGTGTTACGATGACGCGTCGTCTCCATGAGCTTAAGATGGAGGACGGTTCCACGATGACGTCATACCTGGATGCGTTCGACGAGCTGGGGGTGGGTCTCCAGACGATGGGGGAGACAGTGGACGAGGCGCGGCAGATGGTCGTGCTACTGATCAGCCTTCCGTCTGAGTACGAGTTGATTTCGTCCATTGTGGAGAACTCCAAGGATTTCGCGCTGATCGAGGTGAAGGAGAAGCTGCTGAAAGAGCATGAACGGTTTCAGAAGAGGGAGACCACGGAAAAGGCGTTCCGGGCGAACGGTAGCGCAGGAAGGTTCAAATGAGGCCGAGGAAACGGTCGAAAAGGGAACGGTCCACACAGGAATGGTAGTGGTTTCAAGGGCAAGTGTTTCAAGTGTGACCAGGTCGGTCATATGAAGCGGGACTGCCCGATCAAGAACGGTGGATCTGGCGACGACGCCGTGTTTGCTGCGGGCGAAGATCATCTCGCAGGGTGGCTGATCGATAGTGGTGCGACTTCGCACATGACACCACACCTTGGAGACCTGTTTGACTTCGAAAGAATTGTCTCGGGCATCGAGGTAACGATTGCAGACGGAAAGAAGCTTCATATAGCTGGGAAAGGAACGTTCAAGTTGAGCGGCTCGAATGGTAGACGTATCAAGATGATGGAAGTGCTCTACATCCCGGGACTCGACAGACGCCTACTTTCGGTGGGGAAGCTTGCTGAGAACGGTCTAACCGTGGAGTTCCAGCGTTCCTCATGTGTTATATGGGGAAAGACTGGCGCGATTGCGTCGGGCAAAAAGGTTGGAAAGGCGTACATGCTGGATTGCGAGAAGGAACAGGCACTCTTCGTGGAGTATTCTCGGGCTGAAAGTCAGTGGGAGCTCTGGCACGCTCGCATGGGACACTCCAGTGAGAACGCTATCAAGCAGACCCAGCATGCTACGATCGGTATACCAACCGTGAACCGTACAATGAAGACCTTATGTGGCGGTTGCTCGAAAGGAAAGCATACGGTTGAACTGTTCCCGTCACGGTCGTCAACGAATATTTCACGTGTGCTCGAGCTGGTGCACGCAGATGGGATGGGGACAATGCGAGCGCTCTCGAAAGGTGGTGCGAAATACATTTTGACCTTCGTGGACGACTTCTCGAGATACGTCGCCGTGTACTTCGTGAAGCAAAAGAGTGAGGTAGCCAACAAAATAAAGGAGTTCAAGGCGCTCTACGAAAATCAATGGGGGAACGCTTGAAGTGCCTGTGCTCGGACAATGGAACGGAGTTCGTGAACAAGACGGTCGCCAAACTGTGCAGTCGGAACGGAATCATGCATCAGCGCACCATACAGCCCACAGCAGAACGGTGTTGCGGAACGCATGAACCCTACCATCATGGATAAAGCACGCAGCATGTTGCACTACAAGGGTGTATCTACGGAGTGTGGGCGGAAGCTGTGAATACGGCGGCGTACTTAATCAACTGTTCCACGAACACAGAACGCTCGGAGGTAACGCCATATGAGGTCGGTTTCAAGGTGAAGCCACAGATGGAACACTTACGAGTGTTCGGGTCTCAGGGGTACGCTTACGTCGACGACGAGAATCGTACGAAGCTCGAGACCAAGAGCTTCAGGTGCATGTTTCTTGGATACGCTGAAGGCACAAAGGGGTACCGTGTCTATGACATGGATGCGTCAAAGATCAAGGTGTCACGATCGGTAAAGCTGGACGAGCGTGAAGTGGGAGGAATATACGAGTCACCCTCTCCGCAGATTGAAGAAACGGTCATACACATGACTAAAGACGCTGACGATGGAACGGTTCCTACGCAATTAGAACGCTTACCGGTTCCAGATGAGCCAATGGAGGGTATTGAAGAATTCGTTCGGGATGTTGAAATGAACGATGCGAGAGCGACGCAGAACGTTGAAGCGCTACTGCCGCCCTTACCGGATAGTCCGAAGCAGATCGGTCGAGAGCTCGCACCTTACCGCCCTTACCCGCAGCCTTATCATGAAGATCGACTGGTATTTCACCCGGAAGAGGAACGGTCACGACGACTTCGTGAGACGATGTTCCTGCTACAGAACGGTTCAGATGATCTACAAACGGAAGGAAGTGACGGTTCACCGTCTCCAAAGCGTGCTCGTATTGACGAGTAGGGACTCATCGCTGAAGCTGTTATGGCATACGCGGCAAACATTGTGGACGCGGCGGACGTGCCGACGACATACGCGGAGGCAATATCCAGTTCTGAGGCTGGTAAGTGGCGAACAGCAATGGAATCAGAGTTACGCTCTCACGAACAAAACGCTACCTGGAGACTGGTACCGCGCGGAACGAATAAGCGTACTATTGGCTGTCGCTGGGTGTTCGCCAAGAAGCGTGACGAGAACGGTCACGTAATTCGCTACAAGGCACGGTTGGTAGAGAAGGGTTTCAAACAGAAGTATGGAGTGGACTTCTTTGAGACGTACTCGCCGGTGGCGAACATGAACTCGATTCGAGTGGTTTTAGCGGTGTGTGTGGAATTGCAGTACGTCATGGAACAATTAGACGCGGATACAGCGTTCCTGAACAGTGACCTGACGGACCGGGTCTACATGGAGATCCCGAACGGTATTGAGAACGCTGAAGATCAAGTGTGTCTGCTGAACAAGGCCATCTACGGTTTGAAGCAGGCTGCAAACGCGTGGAACAAAACCATCCATTGCGTGTTCTTGAAGAACGGTTTCAAGAGCTGTGTAGCAGACCAGTGTGTTTACGTCAAGCGCTCCAGGAACGGTTTCGTGTATGTGTGTCTGTACGTCGACGACATGATCATTGCAGCTAAGACGAGCGACGAAATTAGTGATGTCAAGAACGCACCGAAGGCCGCATTCAAGATGAAGGAGCTCGGCGCTGCAAAATTTATCTTGGGGATGGAGATCGACCATGACCTGAAGGCCGGAACACTCCTGATTAAGCAGACCCGATACATCGACGAGGTGGCGGAACGGTTCCGTCAGGAGAACGCCAAGGCTGTAGACAATATATGCGCATCAGGGTTGAAGCTGTCGAAGGAACAGTCACCTGGAACGGATGCAGAGCGTGCTGAGATGCGGTTGAGACCGTACCGTTCTCTTATCGGTTGTCTACTTTACATCACGACGTGTACGCGCCCGGATGTCGTTTACATGGTGACGCAGCTATCAAGATTTTTGGAAAACCCGGGGATGCTGCATTGTAAGGCAGCAATTCGCGTTCTTCGGTACCTAAAGACTACTCGCGAGTACGGTATTCTATACCAGGGTGGTACGGGAACGGTCACAGTTGAAGCTTTATCCGACGCTGACTGGGGGACGAACATCGACGGCAGGCGTTTCGTGTCAGGCGTCTTGGTGATGATAGGGAACGCTCCTGTGGTGTTCAAGTCAAAGTTCCAGAGGACGGTTGCGCTAAGCTCTGCGGAGGCAGAGTATATGGCGCTAAGTTTGTGTGTTCAGGAAGTTCTCTGGATGCGTGCGATGCTTAAGGACATGGGAATGAACAAAAGACAACTACGAAGATCTGAGAGGACAACCAAAGAGCGATTGCGTTGGCCAAGAACGCTGGCTACAATTCAAGGACGAAGCATGTCGACATCAACCATCACTTCACACGGGAGAACGTGGAGAGCGGAACAGTTCAAATCGACTACGTTGACACCAAGAACCAGCTGGCGGACTTATTGACGAAGGCGCTTGGAACGAAGACGCTCAAGTTCTTATGCGGGAATAGCAGCATCAAGGCCAAGGTCACCGTGCATTAGCGGTGAGTGGGAGTGATGGATTTTTGGGTAAGTACACCGTTTATGCACGGTTCACCGGTTCGACCCACAGTTCAGTTGAACCGGGGAATGCTGAATTGGTGGTTGAGAGGCAAGAAGTAAAATAGGAGTATGACGGGTTTAATAACTCTAATCTACTTACTTCGTGTAGCCGATGCGTATACGCACGGTGCGGCTAGCGCACAGAGGAAGGCTTTCCTTAAAGCGGCGTTCGACGCTACTTAGCCGATACGCCCTTATTAAGGGCATAGTAGGAGAGAGCTCTCCTACTCGGGGCCAAGATTCCCGGGTTACTTTACTCTAGCCTGTACTAGTGCCTTAACGGCAAGGCTCCCTTACAAAGGGTGTAGCTAAGGGGAGGGCTCCCCTTACGCTACGGCACTCACTACACGCACGACCGGTCGAGGTCGTGC